>JALDNG010000084.1:950000-1246149 GCA_024349245.1 Neodontobutis hainanensis | reverse complement strand
CACTTTTTGTGTTGAGTTATGTTGAAATTAAATTCTAATCACAAAAGCCGACATTTAAGGGGTTATATTTTAGAAACACAATAAATATTTGTTATGGTTGGTGAAGACTTATGTTAATAGAATCTATAAAAATTTAATTATTCATTATTATATTACAGTTTTTACAGGAGCCTAGGGCAACACAAAAAAATTAAAACTTGACAAAAGCAAACTTCATGGCAATGTTTAAAAATCGCGGGCTCTTATAATTCCAACTATTTTTTTATTTGCATTTATTGGATGAAAACTTGTGTTTTTTGTCTTATTCTGATCAAGTGTAACACAAATTCTAGTGGTGTCTGAGGGTTAAACAAAAGTCATTTGGAACCAATTACAGTATCTCATACAAAACATTCACACATTTCACAAGGCTCTATCGTCATTAGAAGTCTCACTCATTCTACTCCAGTTTGTTTTAGCTTAAGGCAGTTCACGCACAGCAAGTTAATGACCAGCATTTTACTATTATACTATATTATTTTAGGAAATCACCTCTTAAATACCATGTCCTGAGAGACTCAGTCAATATTTATCAGTTGTGTAATTCAGTTTCCTCTAGATTTATGTCACTGTGATGGCATAACTTCTGTTTTTTTGTTTGTCACACAGGAAATGAAGTTGGACTTAAACAGTGTTAATGCTCAGATCAAGATAAATGTGTGTAATTAGCCTCTGTTTCCCTGAGGGTGGAGGGACTCTGTACACGTCAAATTATATAGTTCCTATAATCCTAAACAAGCAAAGAAAAGAAAAAAAGAAAGTGGTGGAAGTAACAGTTTGGGTTGTGATCCCCAAATGGATGAGGTCTTCTACCAAAACTACCATATCCCAAAAAATCACAAATTTAATTCTCATAAAGCAGATCTGCACATAATATATATATATATATATATATATATATATATATATATATATATATATATATATATATATATATATATATATATATATATATATTATGGTTTTCTTATTATATACAAACTGCCATACATTGCACTCCAAAGGTTTCATACAGTTTTCAATTCTTCAGTCCTCACTGATTCAATAGTAGGACTTATTTTTTGGATCTTTTTTTCCTGAACAACTCAATTGATAATTAAGAATATTATCACATTCTTTGTGGTATTAAAAATGCTTTTATTTTACTAAAAAAATATCACAGTGGAGATACTCATTACAAAATTTCACATTTGCAAGTTTCCAAAGTTAAAACATAAATATAGATACATTTATTGAAAATATTCATATCATATTACTTGTTAAGCCTTTCACAAATACAGTATTTAACACATGATTCCTTTTTGGTATTAGCACTACTCCTGCTCCTTTTCTGGAATCTGAACCTGATGCTTGCTGTCCATCGAAATCTGCGAGGTTAAAGTCTGTGTACAACCTTCTCCTTTTCTGATCCTGCTAAACTGTGCCATAATGAATCTTCTAAACTTCCTCGTCGCAAAAAAATATACCACCGGATCTAGTATACAGTTAAGTCCCATTAGCACAAGAGTGATTTGATGTGCGTCGTTCAGGGTCTGTCGCGTCTTCTCTGACCAAGCCACGTGCCCCCATCCTTCTCGGATCTGCAACACAGCCAGGGTCCATGGACCTTGGATGATATGATGAGGCAGGAAAGACAGAACAAACACTCCGACCACTGCTAATAACATCTGGGTGGCTCTGCGTTTCACTCCCTTCGGCTTCAAATTGGACAAACTCATGGTGGACTTTCTAGAAAGCAAAGTAGCTGACCTTACCACGGGCTGAGGAGGAGTTTGAGTGAGGAGGCTTTGAACAATAAGCAAGTTGCACACCACAACAAGAAGGAAGACGACAAAGAATATTCCAACTATGGCAAAATGAGTGGCGGCCAAAAATATCTTTTGGAAATCGGTTTGATCTTGGTATCCTTCGAAACAGCGAGTTTTGTTATTAATGCCCATATTAGTTCCTGGTGTTATCAGAGAAGGTATAGCCATCGCCACAGTCAATAGCCAAATGGTAACACATACAATGATCCCACGTAGTCGGCGATCTGAAGACGCAGCATCCAACGGCCTTGTGACGGCCCAGTATCGGTTTACACTGATAGCACCCAAGAAAAAGATCGAACAATAGGTGTTAATGAAGAACAGCGAACCGGTGAGTCGGCACATGAAGTCTGGGTAAATCCAATGCCCTTGTCGGCTGTAGTAGTCAATCCAAAACGGCAAGGCGCACACAAAAAGCAGGTCGGCAATGGTCAGGTTGATCATGTAGATGCGGATCTCGGCCATGGCTTTGGCTTCGCGGAGGCAGCGGATGACGAAGAGCACGTAGATGTTGGCAAACAAGCCCAAGATGAAGAACAGGCTGTAGACAGGCGGGAAGAGGACATAGCGGAATTCCGAATCCAGGAAGTTGGACTTGTTAGCAGTGTGGACTGCAACTAAGCTCATCCCGGTGGGTTTTAGAGTTGGGGGCAGCATTTTAGCTTGTACTACGGAAACAAAACAAGAGATTGTTTATGAAATGTAGGAAAATCCAAACGTATCAAAATGAGATGCAAAAATTACATTTAAGTTGAACTTTTCAGTTCACAGGCAGTTTAAAATGTAGCTTTTAAAAACTACTTAAAAGCCTGTTAACCTGTTAATTAGATTTTTTCTCAGTTGTTGATCCTGTAAAGCCATCAGGATAACATCAGAATAACCACTGACAATTTGAAATCTTTTGCAGCTGTTGCACATTCATGAAGACATACTGAAATAATTTGTATTTGTTGCTTAAGAAGTGAAAATTAAATGTGATAGACTCTATCACAATCTATCATACTAGTTCCTTTTTCTAAACTGAATCTTTTCATAGTTCGAGTTGATATACAGTATTATAAAGCTTATAAATAAAGCTCATACAGTGGACACTTCTTTTATTCAAGGGTATAGTCATTCCTGTATCACTGCTTACATGTTTGCATGCTTCAGATGTCACCAGCTGCTACGTGGCGTTTGCATGATTCTACTGCAAAAACGGTATAATGAAAAACAATGACTCTAAACAATAAATGCATATGGCTCTTTGTTGAACACATGTAAACTTGGCTTTAATGTGCTACAAGTGCTCAAGGGTTAGAAATTCCTTTCTACTTCTTCAGCTGCTCTGTGTTTCCCCTTTTAACTGGAATTTGAACTGACACAGACACCATCTGTTTTCTCTTCATTTGTTACGTTGTGGTCATGGTTGATCATAAATAGCATTCAATAAAGTGTATATAAGTCTGCCTGTGCCTTACAAGAAACTGAAAAACTTTCTTAACCTGACTATCAGACTATTCTTTTTATGGGCAAGTAGAGCTTGTGCTATGTTTGTAGTTAATATTAAAACTTCACAGGGGCCTTAAAAGCCAGTACATTAACTGGTATATAATACAGCAATATATTGCAATACCAACCAACACAATATCACTGTAGCCATGTCAAAATGATTGTCCAATCAGAGCCTTTCACTGGGTTGTGACCCAAAAAAAAAGTTAAAAATGTTATGGTTTAGTCTTAGTATTTGTTTCATTTTGTTTTGTTTAGCTTTTGTTTTGACAAGGCAGTTTGTGAAGTAACTCCAGAGCATTGTACATCTCCATTTAAATGTCTTTATGAATTTCTTGTCACAAGGGGTATCCCAGTAATGCAGCATAGATCGTTATTGTGATAGAAACATAGTTATTATTGCACATTTTCATAATATTGTGCAGCCCTATTTTAAAATTATGATACCTTCTAAGAGGGCGAAAAAACTTTAAAATTAGATAACTTTCAAGCCGGTCACCTAATAAAAAAAATATATATTATTTTTTATTACCAATTTTGTAATTTTGGAACAGGAAGATAATCCAAAAACTGTGAAAACCTGTGACTGCTGAGGTCAACCACAAAGCACCAAAGTTCAGTTGTTCCATGAGTTATCGCATTGCCTGAGGTGACAAACATCACTAAAGAATGGAGATGACCTATTGTTTTTATCCTTATTACTTTACAAAACAAGACATGCTAACGCCAATTTAACTGGAAGCAACCAATTATAAATGGGGATAAGGACCAATAATTGTTATACATACCACATGTTATAGTGTTATATACAATATAAGCAAGTATTAAGTGGTAATATGTATAGTTGTGATACACATAGCCTGTCAGTGTATACAAATGTTGAAGGCTCTATTTCACTTTATCAATTGTTAATAGAATCCAGTAAACTCTTACCTGTGTACAATCTGTGAGTCCCGGTGTGTTGCAGTGCACTGACTGACTGAGGGCGAGTTGTTTTACAGCAGTTTCTTAAGAGGTGGGAGGCGTGATCTGTGGCTGTGGGGGAAAAAAAACCTATTGTGCAACAACAGCAGCACACTTCTCTTCAAATGGAATGGAAACACCCGTTCTACAGCAATCTGGGAATTTTACTGTAATCAGTTACATTTCCTTTTACAGATAAAGATCTGGGCTACAAAGTTTTTTTTAACATGTAATTTTAAGGTTTGTGGTGATTATGGAAACATACTACTACTACTTAATGTGATGTTTATATTCTACATGTCTTTAGTGGTAGGAGTAACCAGAGTAACCCTACGCAGACACGGGGAGAACATGCAAACTCCACACAGAAAGGCCCTGGCCTGGTTGCGAACCCAGGACCTTTTTGCTGTAAAGCAGAAGTGCTAACCACTCTGCCCTGCACAGTAGCAGAGTGGTTAGGGGCTCCCTACAGGCCACAGGGCCCTAAGCAGCTGCTCAGTTCACTTATAGGCTGCTCATAAATAGACAAATGCACGGCTGTGTGCGTCACTTTTAGTAAACAATAATCATCACACCAATTACAATAAAAACATTATTTAAAACTATTTAAACCTTTACTGTAGCGTTAGTGCTGAAAATATTTAGGCTTCGACAGGTGCTCAGTCTAAAACGGGTTCAAGGCCAAAGCAGTGGCACAATTTCACAGCACATATTTGTGTTGACAAAATTTATGTCACAATTGAGGTTGAGCAGGTGATAAGTGAGCTTCACCTCTGGGCTTACAGGAAATGTACTGTTGATTGCCAGGATGAGAGGGTGTAGTGCCCGCTGCGCATCAAAAGTAAAACTTACTGTATCTTTCTTCAACTTGTCTAATATATGAATGTTTTGGCTTAAATCAACCACAACTGATGGTTTACTTCTTACACTTACTTAGCATTAGTGTTTCCTGAGAGTAGGCTATTGTAAAAGCAGCCCTTGATAAAAGACAAAATTAACAGATTGCTGTTATAGACAGTGTAGAGGAGTGTAACATGGAATATTTTCAAAGTAACAATGCGTTAGTTCTAAATAATGATTTTGCTGTAGGTCGGTGCTGATTTTAAACTTCTGCATATTTACCTCTTGACCTGGCGTGGGATTTTGAGCTTATGTACACCAACGTTCAGACTGATAAATGCCGAAGATTGCATGGAAATGGTCGTACACCCAATTTTCTGTTGTTGATAAATGAGGGACAATGAATTTTAATTTAATATATTTATGTATTAATAATATATCCTGAAATATGTCTGATGGCACTCCTGTTATTGTATAACCATTATATTTTTAACCCAACTGTAAGTAAAAAATGTCTTAGTGCAGTAATCCATTGTATACGCAAGATGACAGCAAAGGCTAATGGGTTTAAACCAATAACTGTATAAACTATGGACGTTTCCCCCCATTGGTCCCCTATTCACCGATATTGTCAGTATGACAGGGCAATAAAATGGGGGTTACATCAGGGTTTTTTGGCTTTTTCTCCAGAGTAAAACATTTGTTTTTAGTTATCTTAAACAGAAGTATTAATCAAACATTCACCCACCCCCCAGAGTTGTCATGTAGTAAAAACTTAGCTCTAGAGAGCTAAGTTTGGCTGTAAACATTCCATTTGCCAATGGATTTCTCCTTATATTTCCGCTTTTTGAGCCTGCCCTCTGGTGGACGGAGGTATATTGCTGTATATCACTGTATGGTTGCGTCCTTACTCGAGAACCTTTAAAGGGTTCCATGAGAGAGGCTTAGTTTAAACGAGAAAAGCATGTAGTAGAGTTTAAACTAAGCAAGGTATTTTCAAACAATTTATGTAACCTGCACTATTCTGTGAATCAGGGGCCCGTGTACGAAGTATAATTCATTTATGTATGTATAAGTTTACAAATGAAAATGCTCGTTTTCATTGTATTTTCTTGTACCATTTTCCAACTTTGTACAACGGACTTAGGAAAAAGAAATCAGACTTTGTAAACTTAGTCCACTTCTTTTCAACATAAAAGCTAAACTATTAGCATATTTTGACATATTTGGTGTTTATCAGGTGTCATTAGTAGACTTTAGCTACCGTTACACAAATGATTAAATTTGAATTACAACAAATATATGCTCCACGGACCAAAAATTTAATTTCTTCCATTTCTATTATCTGATATTTCCAGTTGTGACATCTGGAAATGAATTTCCTGAAGCTCTTTGTCACTTTTTTTTCCCAGCAAAGGAAAATTAAAATTGCACAAGAGAGGAGGTGTGGCTGCAGGTGGGTAAAGGTAGCTAAATGTAGTGTGTAACTATGGAGTGAATGTCAATAATGGCCCTTGGGAGCTTAGAGTCCTTTGGAAGAAAAATACAATAAAAAAAAAATATATATATATGTATAAATAAGTATTATTATTATTATTATTATTATTATTATATTTCTACATTATAAGAATACACAGACACACATGCTGTGTGGCTGTGGTTGGCTGTACATGTGTGCTGAACACTCTGACAGCAGTGGGGATGAAGGGTCTGCAGTAGCGCTCACGTTCCTGCACTGAGGGACCTGTTTTCCATATGCATGTAAACTTTGGCCCTTCTTGTAGAGGGCAGCGTTTTGATCAGTCCAGCCCAGTTTATTGTTCAGGTTAACCTAAATTTAGACGATACTTAGGAGCATTATATCTATTCTATGCAAAACTGATTAGATATGATTTTGTATTACTAATGGTATATTAATGACATTGACTTTGTGGATTGTGTATGCTGCGTGAAGCATCAAACATTGAATGTAAGGTCTTGTAACTATCATTTTATTCTATGGGATATTTTTGTGCCATGAAACTTTACTAATTGTATTTCCTGTAAATGGGTAGATTCAACACAGCTTGAGGTTATTTGATAGCAGTGAGTGTGTAGTCTGTCAGCTATGACGTGCATATTACATGAATATCTGGCTTCCCAGATCCACACAGGGTGTTGTAAATACTTGCTGGCTCTGGATAAGTGTTCCTGTATATGACGATCTGCCCCACATTTTGATCCATTACATCAGGTTGGAAAGAAAATGGTCTCTGTTTACAACGGCCAACACCCTTTTTTTTAATCTGTTGTACAAATAATGGTACAAGAATTCTATAAGTTTACAAATGATATTTTTTATTTTTTATTTAAACATACATAAATGAATTGAAAACTTTATGGAGACTAATTGATCATAGGTATAGGTTTACACTGGTTGTAGCTGTAGGTACACACCGCTCATATTTTTAGTACACCTGCCTATTGTTGCAGAAGTATTTAGCACTTTTGTTTTCTTTTCTACCTCCTCCTAGGGTGGAACCCACCCACAGACTGTGCTCCAGTGTGAGGACCCCAGCTCATTTTTCATCTATCCCGATGTTGGATGAGGTTCAATCTCTATTAGGCTATACAAAAATAAATGTCCTGTCTTGTCTTGTCTTGTCTACTTTGTACACGGACCATAAAGCAATGTTTCTTCCTAGCTTCTCTTTGCTGACAGTGTAATTTGTAATCAATTAAAGGTGCACTGTTTAAAGGTTTATAGAATATACAATAATTAAAAAAAATGATGTTACTATCATATTTTCAGTAGTCTCCTCAAATAACATACTTTGCCGACTGTGACCCAGCCCCAAATATACTGTACGCAGAAGAAGATGGATGGATGGAAGTGAAGTCACCATCAGAATAAATCTTTACTGGGTTTGTTCATTGACAACAGCATTGTTCCAAATAGCACCATAGCTGTTCACATGTTCCAAAAAAGGGGTAGATTGAAGTGTGGCATTACAATGCAGTCAATTATGAACAAAAATAAACACTGTTGTAGGCAGTGTGCACCAATGGATTGTAAACACAAGATGGCAGTAGAAGCTAAAGAAATGCTCATCCATTTTAAATGAGACTGTATATAGTGGAGGTTTGACTGAGCAAGACTTTCTCATCTCTTTCTAAACAAATGTGTAAATTGCAGGGATCTTAAAATGAGCCTCTGAATTTACCAGTTTTACCAGCCTAAAGTAAATGTTTTATCCCTGTCTCAGCGTCTTCCTCCAAGTACCACAGCATAATTCCTACATTAAGGTTAACCAACTGTGCTGCTGTTATTATGTCTTGACAGGGCGAGGCAGGCACACATGCTGAGGCTCTCACGCTCCAGGAAAGTTCAGATAATCAGCATGCATTTGTTGCTCATAGATAAGGTCTGTATTTAAGAAGTTTTGTGCTAGTCATGACATGAAGAGAACCCGGTGTGGGACACAGTTCTCTAAGTATAGGTGACATTATGGCAACTAAATACCAAAATGCCTACACACAAGAATGCCCAGAGGAGGTGTTGTTATCACATGACATCCTCAGAAAAAGGAGTTATAAGCAATAAAAGTTATAAGTTTTGGAAAGCATTGACAAAGTGACACCAGTATTTTATGGTAGGTTACATACTTCCTGGCTTTAGAGGTGGGGTGTGTCTTTTGGGGCATTTTTGTTACACTCACACTCCTTCCTCGGAGTATGTGAACAGGCTACGGTAGCCCTGCAGGGACATGCAGTTGTCTATGAACAAACTTAAAAGATGTATGTCAAATACTGATTTCACTTTAGAAACAAAATCAGTTTAGTTTGTAAAAGCACTAAACGCTTATGACAGAATGTGTGCTTAAAAAGTAACTAGAGCATTTGTAGAAACATTAACGGGAAGAAATGGTACTAAAATGGCACTTTTCACTAGGTTTTATGAAGCTTTGAAGATCTGTTTTTCCAAGATAGACAAAATAATAATATTTGTGTGATTACACATTACATTAAACTTTGAACTATATATAAAGAAGCAGATACAGTGACTATTAAACCAAGTTGTGGTGGTTGTTTATCATTTGAGAGGTTCACAAATTCCTTCGCGGCCTTTACACCTGCCTCTTGCTCTTGCCTGCATGCCCCTAGATTCCTCAACTCCATGACTCTGATAAATTCCTGTGTGCAGCTTATGGAGGCTCTTGGAAATGGAATCTAATCACATCCAGATTGCAGCAGGTGATCCCTGAGGTTCTGCATGGCTGCACGGATCAGGAGCAGAGGTGGGTCGAGCAGCTGTAACCCGTAATCAGCTAAAAAGAACAGTTATTCAATAACAATTATTCAAGTAGTAATAAAACTATCTGAGATGTTACATAAAAGGTGTGAGTGTTGCTGCACCAGCTTTTTAGCTTACGAGCAGGCAAGTATGAAGAGGGTTGGTAGAGTTATTAAAATACTCATGTGTACTCATGTTGACGTATTATATCTTTTTACTAAAAATACTACTTGTAGGACCCATTTTATATTCAAATATACATTTATACAGTTTATACAAAATAAACCAATACAGTGGTCAATGTGACACAGGCTAAAAAAAATATACAGTATATTACCATCAAGTCAAGTAGCTGCAAAACAGTTTGTACCGTTTTCCCTTATAAATGTAACAACAAATTGTAAAGATATTCAAGGCAAAAATTATATTTGAAATACATTTAAATAGAATAATCCAAGTATAAGCTGGCTTACAGTATCTTCATTATTTTTTTTTTTTTTGAGCATGTCAGGTGGTCCGTTTGTGTTAATTTGTTAGTGGATATTGGATTATAGGAGAAGATTTGGGAGCAAAACATTTGGACTGTTTGTTTGGAACATGCATCCGGAGCCATGGTGACAACTTTCAATGGGAAAAATTTCTACTGCTTCAACTACCACTACTAAAACCACACACTACTACTTTTCTCAACATTGGTGGAGTATCCAACCCAAACTCAACAATTTGATGACAGGGCTTCCCAATTTTTTCTAACAATAGCTAAAGGTTCTTTTTAATGTCGCAATAACCAAAACCTCTGCTACCATTATTTCCAGCCCATGACTACACTGTCAGTGTGTAGGTGTATTTCACTTTGCTCATCTTTCTTATTATGCATTTCTGGTAAGACTTTAGAGTAGGGAGCACATTTTATCATAAATTCATGCATTAGTACATGCATTAAAATTTCATGAATCACCAGGAATAATCTTTTTTTTTATCATACTTTCATCCTAACCCTAACCAAAAAACCCTAACCTTAACCTTAACCCCACATGTCTAAGTCATGCATAAAGTCATGATAAAATGTGCCCCTACTCTAAAGTTATACCACATTTCTTTTTCAAGTTGTTTCTCTGTGTGAAGATACACAGATACAGCTCTGTAAAAGCCACCTTCCCTCTGCAATTAATTTTAGTGCCAACATGCAACAGCTAATGGGAGTGTTGCTTCTTTGACTGAGGAAGCACACCCACTTGTAATGCAAGCATGTAATTGTCCTAAGCTTACTCATCTATTAAAATCATTCTTAACTAAGCCTAGATGACATTGCTGTATCATTATAATTGCTAAGTAAATGATTAAACAGTTCTTTGCTGCTGCAGGTGTACTTACTGACATATTCTGAAATGTTACACGTAGTGCATTTTTTTCATACTAACTTGTTACTTGCCCCTTTTGGAAGTAGGATGAATTGATTGATGACTTTGTCTATGCGATTGGTGACAAAAACGTATGTAACAGAGGCATTCATTGATTACAGATAGCAAATTATAGAAACTAAACAATACAACAATACACTCACTGGCCACTTTATTATGTACACCTTGCTAGTACTGCGTTAGACCCCCTTTTGCCTCAGAACTGCCTAGATTCAACAAGGTGATTTTAGTTAATATTGACCTGATAGCATCACACAGTTGCTGCAGTTTCTTCCATGATGTGACTCTCACGTTCCAGCGCTTCCCAAAGGTGCTCTATTGGATTGAGATCTGGTGACTGTGGAGGCCATTTGAGTAAAGTGAACTCAGTGTCATGTTCAAGTCTGAGAGGATTTGAGCTTTGTGACATGGTGCATTATCCTGCTGGAAGTGGCCATCAGAAAATGGTACACTGGAGTCATAGTCAGCAACAATACTCCGGTAGGTTGTGGCATTTAAACAATGCTCAGTTGGTACTAAGGGGCCCAAAGTGTGCCAAGAAAATATCCCTCACCATTACACCACCAGCACCAGCCTGAACCATTAAGACAAGCAGAACATTTTTCCAATTGTCTAATGTCCAATTTTTATGAGCTTGTGAAAATTTTAGCTTCCATTTCCTGTTCTTAGCAGACAGGATTGGCACCCGGTTCGGTCTTCTGCTACTGTAGCCCATCTGCTTCAGGGTTCGACGTGTTGTGCGTTCAGAGATGGTAGTCTGCTTACCTTGGTTGTAATGAGTCTAACTAGTCTGTCCATTCTAATCTGACATCAACAAGGCATTTTCGTCCAGAAAACTGCCACTCACTGGATATTTTCTGTTTTTGGACCATTCTCTGTAAACTCTAGAGATGGTTGTGTGTGAAAATCCCAGTAGACCAAGAGTTTGAAATACTCAGACCAGCCCGTCTGGCACCAACAACCATTCCACATTTAAAGTCACTTAAATCCCTTTTCTTTCCCATTCTGATGCTTGGTTTGAACTTTAGTGAGTCAACTACACCACATCTAGATACCTGAATGCATTGAGTTGCTGCCATGTGATTGGCTGATTTAGCACTGGATTTGTGTTATCGAGCAGTTGAAGAGTTGTACCTAATAAAGTGGCTGGTGAGTGTATGTATTACAATATATTGCAGAATTGTGTTTCAGGGGATTTACTTCTAAATTTACATTTAATTCAATAGTTACTTGTAAATGTAATAAAACAACTGTAACTTACGCCCCAACCTTTTTACATGACATTGTATCCATTAGCTCAACAGATGCAGCTCTCTCGTCCAGGTGTGCTCACATACAGAGGGAATGCTGCCAGGTCTTCAATATCTTTTTTTATGAGCGCTTGCCTTCACCTTGGAGAAGTGAATAGTCAGGAGTCATGCATTCCTGAGCGAGGCAGGAAGGGAGGGAACTGCCTGTGTAGAGAACTCCTTGTCCCATTAACACCTTTTCATAGTTTGATGTTTCACCCAACCCTGAGCTGTGGCTGTTGCAAAAAGGGAGTCTCTTTATTCAGTAAAGTTAGGCTGGAATGGGTGAAAAGGCCGTGTTTAGCTGCACGTCTGGCCTGGTAGAGTTCATGGTCGACTAAAAGTGTAGGTCCCAGGCAGATTTAGTGCATGCCAGAGGCTGAGGTTTGAGGAATGTCCCCTGCAGTGAGCCGGAGAGGGCTGTGGGAGGGACAGGCAGAGGCATCTGCACTTCTACATAATATAAGAGCTGACAGTAATACGGGACTTTTACAGAAATCAAAGAAGCTTGTCCTTACTCGCTCTGTTTCTCATGGGACATTCTGAGTATTTCAAAATTGAAATGCCAGCAGTGATTTCAAGACTGTGATCTTCTGGAGAATGTTGTTTTCACCCACATCAAAGTAAATATATTAAGATGCACTGCAAATCTTTGAAATTGCAGCCATTGAATATTAAAGTCTACATTAACTTCCATATTAAATAATAGCTACTATCTGCAGTTCAATTTTAACTTTTTGTAAAGATGTTCAAATCTATTGTCATTAAACAAATAAATGTAACCAAAAACTGAAACTTTTGAGTTTGGATTTTTGACTTTACTATTAAAAAATATTAGTACTAATTAAAGAGGCTCTAAATACCTCCAAGTACTGGGTCAATAATCAAACCACCCTATACATCACTGTACTGTATATGTACTTAACAATTGACCGCTTAGTTCAATATTTTGTACTCAATGTGAACACAAGGGAAGTCTGTCATTTCAGTCTGAACCACTAGATGGAGTCATGAGCTGCTGCAGTGCTCAATTTTCAATTCAAACGGGAGATCGTTTTGCAACAGTGTGGTCCACTCACACTTGTGGTCTGCACAGTGCCAAAGCACATTTTACCTAATGTGAGTGCTCCCAGTCGTATCCTGGCCTGGTTGGAGAAGGTGAGCCCTGTCATGATCTGGTTGCATTCACAGAACTGATGTGAGTGCATCCTTAGAATAGCTTGTTATTGGTTTGAAAGGAAAGCTATTCTCTGGGGTAAGTTGTAATTCATTGTTCAGTGGCATACTGACTGATATGCATTCTTACACAATAAGATTAAAATGGAAAATAAAATTATTATTATTATTTTTTATTTAATAAAAACAAAAAAGTGCCACAGATTGAACACAGCTTGGATTGAGGTTATTTGACAGCAGTGAGTGTGTAGTCTATAAACTATGACATGAGCATTACATGAATATCTGGCTTCCCAGTGCCACACGATGTGCTAAATACTTGCCAGCTCTGGATGAGTGTTCCTCTACATGACAATCTGCCCCACATTTTGATCCATCCGGGTTACATCTGTCGAAATTCTGGCCGTAACCCATGCTGAGCGCACAGTGAATTAAGCACATTAATCCTTATCCCTGCTGTAAATCGGACATTAAGTAGAAACATCTCAGTGTAAGCCATATTGTGGCATCAAATCCTTTAACTTTGCTCCCATTTTTTTTTTTTTTTTTTTTTGCCACAGTCATAATGGACTTGAGAGATTATTGCCAGGTGACTATTGGTGACCTGATCTTTGCACTGGAAACTATTGGCTTTGTAATTTTGCTGATCCACAGGCGATTATTAGAGATTAGTCTGTCACTGAAAGCCATTGTGCATGCGGTTAAACAGCGCAAATATCAAATACAAGCCAAAAAGTCACGGTATTTCTTCTCAAAACAATCTGTGCAGTTACAGTAGATGTTATTTAGCGATAGAATCACAGTGAAACAAACAAGCTGGTGTTACCTCGATGGTGAAGGATGTTACTGATTAGGAAGGATGTTGGCTCGAAAAACAAATAACAGAATACAGAAAACTGAACAAATGCAAAATGTCAAAACAAATCAAAAAACTTTAAGACAAACAAACTTTAAAATGCAGACGATATGCAAAAGGCAAATCACAAAGCACAAAGGCAAATCAAGAAACCAACATAGCAAATGCCAAATCCAAGTATAAAATGCAAAAAACAAATCAAGAAACACAAAGACAGTCCAAACCAACAATCACACAAATTGCAAAACACAAAATAAAAGTTCTAATACAGTAAGGCAGTTCCAGGAAACAGGAAGTGGTGTAATAGCTCAATCACAAGTAAGGCATTAAAACCAGCTTTTGCAATAATATAATCATGTACGCTACATAAGATTTATAATATGGTCACAGTCCCCCTTCTAATGGTAATCGGTAAAATACTGCATTAATAAAGAGGAGTGTGAACATGACACAGAAAACAAGCTTATTGGTTTGTGCACTCCTTGATTTGTTTTTGTACTTTACAACTTGTCTTTCAGGTCCACTGTAAAGAAGGTCATATACTTTTACTGAAACATGAATGTGACATACTTGGCGCAACACTGTATACCTACACTTGTCTTACTGTGATGGCGTTCAGGTGTCCGAACATGTCTGGTTCTGCCTTTGGCTCGCTTTGATTTTACTCTCTTTGATCATCTAGGTATCATCGGCCTTTTCCCACCTTGAAAGAGTAACTGCACAATTATTTATATCTCGTCTATCCAGTTATGCCAAATGAAATAATTAGAGCAGCAAAGCCCAGTGAGGAAAAAAGTATGTTTAATGAGGGGGAATTAATGGCTTGAGTGTGGGAATTTTCAAAAACTATTGTACTCTTCTGCTTTTAGTCGACATGGCAGATCTTTGGAGCTCTAATGTCAGTTGGCTTTATTTTCTTTTGGCAAACCCTACGACAAAGAGCAACAATATGGCACTGATGCTTCTCAAAGTTTATGGTCAGTAGTAAATGACTGTACTGTTTATGGCGGCCCCAGTGACCTCAGAGTAGTAAATGAAGTAGTGTTTCGAAGAGATAAATTAAAAACATTCAGAACAAAAATCAGCTTTGACTTGGCTGGCTGCCTACCACATTCTTAAAAGCTGTGCCGATTATACTTACACTTAAACCAGACAACGACTTAATAGAATTGTAATAAATTATAGAATAACTACAGCTATGTGTGAACTGCTCTGGTTGCCCCGACGGGACATGCTGTTGTCTATGAACAAATACAGTAGAAATCTATAATTTCCAACTGTTTTTTTTTTATGGCGCCTAAACTAAAAGAATGTTGCAACATTTTACACAATGCATCTTTAATAAACTCAAAACCGTAAAGAGGCTGCCACACATTAGAGCTATAACAGCACAATTTGATATTTGCTGTGTTTTATTACACTAGTGACCCAAATAAATATGAACATAATGTCAATGTTACACTGCCTGAATTTGAGGACAATTGCAGTAGAGTTAAGGAAGTATCCCGTCTGTCATTAACAGCATGATAAGGATTACAAGGAAGTCTGATATTCAAAATGCTTGGCTTTTATGACACCTATTTTATCCTGTTTTATCAGGTTCAATCTTAATGGCAGGTGAGAACAGGTCATACTTTTAACTTGAGCTTGAATCACTCAAAAATGCCAACCTGTGTTGTCTCTAATTTTAGGGTTGTTTCATTTTATTTTTTACAGTTTTCTCAATCATTTTAAATTACTTTTGAGACTGTTCTAAAGTTCTCTAGCTATTTCCAAAACAGTAACTTTGCCACTAAAATCTAAGGCTGGTTTGTCATTGTTTGAGTTTAGGTGAGTGAGCACAAAATAATTATTTTTTAGAAACCCACTTACACAAGAGTTTTGTTGTGTCATTGAAGTGTTCTAAGTAGCACTAACAAAGTGAAAACTGTTAGCTCGCCTCTTTCATGTGTCATGGTGAGTTGACAGTTGAGATACCGGGTAAGCCTGTAGCTCAGCAGTCTCCGAGAGAGTTTATACATTGTTTTTTTGAGACTGCACTATTCACAGTATGCTATATTTGGAGCAGACTCATTGAAATTCAGCTCGAAATCGTTTGCCCTCACCGGCCAGGCTGGCGTATGAAGTGAGTGGGGGAGAGAGGCGGGCTCTCGCAGCCGGGAAGGGCGTTCTCTTTGCGGTCAGACCGGGCAGAGTCATCCCGAGGGGTGGGTCCTCCGGCAGCAGAAAAGGAAAACCCACCTTTTTTCATTGTTAAGGACGCGGTGGAATGTGATGGTTTGATGTCTCAGACTGGCCAAGGAAGAGGAATATCCGCGAAGAAGGTGATTTGTGTAGAAGGAGAAAAGCCCCAAACATCGCTCCGGTCGGTCGCGTGCTGTGTTCTGCTCCGTGTTGGAGAGTATGCGGATGAACTTGTCCTCGCCGCAGCAGAGTCCCACACACTCCTCATGAAGTTGTGGATTTACCCTGCTGTCCTCTGGAGCTGCTAAGGTAAAGTAGCTCATTTCTCTTTGAGTGGAACGGGGAACATGTTTGTTGCATGAAGACAGCGGTTTTCGGACTCAGAGCCCGTCACAGGACACTGCAGAAGTCTTAACTGCGGCAAGTTTCTTCGCGCCTCCTCCTCTTTTTTTTTTCTCCTGTTCGGCTGCTGTTCGTGTCCGAGGAGGTGAAAGGAAGCTGCAGGGAAACGCTCAGGTGCTCGTTCTGTAGCGGTTCTCAAAAGTAGCGTCCTGTTTTAACACGGGTAGGCTAGTTTTTTTTTATTTTTATTTTTTACAATGTATCCGATTCATTTGTGGCGCAGTATGTGCACTCAGTTTCCAGCGTTTTCCTGGAGAGTGGACGTCGTAAAAACACGTTTCTGTGAAAACATGGAGTTGAAACACAGAAATTGGTCTTGGCTACTGTCAGAGGCGTTTATAGTGACAGGCCGTTGTAATGGGGTAAGAAAACCAGTCAATTAGCTGGGTTCCCGAAGCTAGAACACCTAACCACATGTAGGCCTTTTTATTATACGTGCCCACAGATATTTTTTTTGCCTGTAACCAATGACAGTCCTGTTTTCTGTTGACATGAGGACTTTTAGACCCAAAAGAAAGCCTATAGTTTTTTAGTTGCACCACTCTAAAACTTTATGCCAGACTACAAGCAAATAGCCTAGAACTACTTTTATTGCAATAACAGCAACGTGTTAAGCCAAGATGGGTATTAATATTACATCATTATTGCAATATCCAACATAGTTATCACATATTGCACTTGAGCTAATATTGAGCAGGCCGAATGTAGTCACACTGTTGATGTAATCACAAAGAGTTGTACTTAAAAACTAGTATTGTGGCTTAACATGGTTGAGGAACAAAATGGCAACAATCAAAACATTTCTAATGTTTTTATAAGTAATGTTTTTTGAATAGATGAAAAAAATGTTTGCATTTATTGAAAAAAGACAAGATACATTTCTTAATACATTAGATCCAATTGATTGCTTGAGTGAAGACTTAAGAAACACAGTAGCACACAAGGGCAGTGTGGCAACAGTCAAACTCATTTTTGGTCAGTCAATAGGGGCTATGGCTGCAGCTCAATAGAATATTTAAAGACGACATGATTTCAGACCTAAGCAGGAACATGTTGTCTGTTGTCTGCAATTTTGTTTGACCTACTAGCAACTTTTTCAAATGCCTTTTTGCCACTTCATCCATCCTACTAAGTGTAGATCCTGAGTGTAATCATCCCAGAAGTCTATTTGTTTGTTTTGCTTGACATACCGTATGTTGGTGCTAAGCGTTGTGCTGCCTACATGTAGATCCAAACAAGTCAGCAGATGTGCAAACAGAAAGTTCCCTCTGCTGCCTCATGCTAACACTTAACAGAGGAGCGTGTGTGCATGTGTCAGCAGCAGAATCGGTAGTTGTAATGTTGGAATACTAAACTGCCAGGTGGGACTCGTAAAGAGAAACAGGGAGCCGGGGAAATGGAAGGGGACCTGCCTTGACCTGTTTCAGACATGAAGGAGACAAAAAAAAAAAAAAATCACTGATGACTTTCCAGTAAGGCTCACCCTACCAGACAGTGTGCAGTACCAACTCAGCTATACCAGCTTGAGCCGCTGAACACTTTTCCCTCGTTGATTCTGCAGAACAAGCACTTGCAAGAATTGAGCCTGTCAGGGTGGTTGTAAAGAGTCATGTGTAAATGTTGGGAGCTTTATTATACCGCAAGTGAGGTGAATGTCAGCCGTTTTGTAACATGCTGTCAGGTTGGGAAATTGTAAAAGTGGGAAAATGGAAAAGCAGCAAAGTGCAGAGTGAGATGTCTTTCCTGCAATTACTGCTTGTGCCAATATTGGACCATTGAAATGTGAAGTCACCAGAAAACTGGGGATGTGCTCTTGAAGATGTGAAAAATGTCAGACTCAATGTAAAAAGCTAGAAATTATTACTTTATTCAGCAAAAAGGTCAGAGTTTGGAAAAACCAAGTATGGCGTTTATGAGCTAATATGCAAGCAGCTTGTTTAGTTGTTTTAAACTTTATAAAGCATTGGTGGTGTCTGGCAGTTGATTAGCTTGTTGTCCATTTTTAACGTAGTGTAGCAGTAATTCACATAGAGATCTCTTAAAAAGTTAAAAAGGAAACAGTTTAATTTTGGGCAAAAACATATTTCAGTAATAGAAGCTAATGGGATCTAGACTTCTTGGAGCCAGTCATCATTTTAGCATGAACCTTGATCCCTTGTTCTACTGTTCTTATAATGTCAATGCAAAAAGACACTTTTATCAGGAAGTAAAAGTAAAATTTAAAGTTGTTTGCTTTGGCACTTATACTTTCCAATAGATGCCCGCATCAGTTGACCGTAGTCCTGATGTATGACAGTTTGTATTGACACAGTAGGAGTGGCACCTCTACTTCCACCTGTTGTGTGAGTTAATAAACCTGGTCTCACTTAAAGGTACACAAAGCCAATGCTGTCCAGGACTTGACGCCTGCCATACTATGTTGTACTCAAACCTCTTTCTCCTCTTTTACGACCAGGGCTGTGCCACGCATGATTGGTTTTCCACTCTGCAGAACACCATGGCTGCCTCATGAAACTGCCTGCGCTGCTTTGGGTGAAACCAAAAACTAATCATTATGGGTGTCCAATAAGGGTAATTATCAGACTAAACTGCGGAGCTGGGGATTAGGGACTGGCTAAATGACTGCTCTGGGGATTAAATTAAAATATTGAGGTTTTGTGCATGGGAGAATCAAGCCAGAAGCAAATGCCAAACGGAGGCTCTGGATGGTGTATGATTGCCATTTGGCAAATCACTGATGCCCTGCTGTTGGTATAGAAAGATCACAGCAGTGTGGAATTACATTACATGTGCATTGACGTCATTTGTTGCCAGGGAATGGAAATATGTAGGATATTCTTATTGCTTAGGTGGTAGGTAATACATGTCTGAAGTTTGTCTATAATATTACCCTAAAATCTCATGTTATTAAAGTTGTCTAAAATAGCCAGTATTAGAACATTTAATCTCCTCTTTTTGCCAAAGGCCGCTGAGTTTTTAATTTAGAATTTGTTGTTTAAGCCAAGTAGCATATGGACAACTTCAAACCAAGTTTAAAGAGTTGCAGGTTTTGTTCTTAATGGTTGCTCAGTGACACATCAACTTGATTCCTTGTGTTATTTCTATTTTCCCAATGACCTTTGAACTGTGCTGCCTCCACTTGTGCTGCTTTCCCGTCCTAAGCAATAGTCACCTTGCAATCCTTCATCCTTGAATGTTTGTTTGTCTTAAGAAAATCTATGATATGTGGAAATTCTAGGTCCATTTTATCAGCACCCTTTTCACACCACCCTGTATCTTTCTTACTCATTTCAGATAACGAGGGGAAAATTATGACATGTAAGCTATTAAGAAAAGTGAGACACTTCGGGAAACCTTTGAATTCAAATGGATATTATGATAAGCCTGATAAGCACTGTAAGCAGGAATAAATAATTTCGGAGTGTAAGATTTATTTTGGACATGACACAAAGCATATGGGTTCATACTGGGACTCAAACCCAGGTTGCTCTGCTTTATCTGTTAGGTGCTACACCCGAGCAGCTGAGCAACCCCATAAAACCTCTTTAGGCTAGTGCACTACTAATAATATTCTGACAGAAAATGATTTGAAAAAAACAAACAAATGGTTTGCGAAATACTTTTTGCAGTTTACTTTTGCTATTTTATTGGAAAGGCTTCTTAAGTTAAGTTACACTTTATTGTCCTCCCATAGAGAAATTTGTTCTCAGCATTTTCCACTGTGAGGGACCCCCTCCAGATCCTGGTCATGGTTACTGACTTGAGGATTAGTCTAGAATGTGCATGTTTTTCAAGGTTGGTGGGGGGAAACCGGACAAAACCCATCCAAGCACAAGGAGAACATGCAAACTCCATTTTAATGAGTTAAAATGGACTGAATCAAATGTATATACTGGCACAAAGCATGACCTGTCTGCAGTTTGTTGAAGTGTATATGTAGAAAATGAACAGTAAGCACAACCATCATCTGGTGGTGTCTGGCAAAGTACCCTCCACATCATAAACGCCGTAATGGATAGTTGTGAAAGAATTTGTACCGGATGGTGCGGACTATTTTTAGTGGTATAGTCTCTCACTTTTAGCCTTGGTAACCCTCCGAGCCAGGAATAGAGCAGTGGAGGATGCACACAGCGCAGAGTGATGTTACAGGTGTTAGAAAGAGGGTTCTCCTTCAAATAGCCCACATGACTCATGCTCACATATGAGGCTTGTGTTAAAGGCCACACACAGAGAGTGAGTGCACATCCTCTGAGTGTGTGTCAGTCATAATGCAATAAAAAGCCCAGTATCCGAGGCTGCTGTTGACAATACGCAGGCCAGCTGGAACGGCTGTGTGTCTGTTAGCTGACTCACTCAAGACCGGCTCAGTGTCATAAAGACTACATTCACAAGCTGTCTGTCGGTGCTAGAGGTGAGTAGAGCTTGAACCTATTAGCAATAAACTAAGACTAATTTCATTTGGAGCTTTTGCTAGTTTAAGACAGTATAGTATGCCACAATTGTGAGCCTGCCATAATATGAGAGTGTTTTATTATTTGCTGCATTGTATGTTTGATCTAGTTACTTTTGGTTTTACTCTGCAGTTTTAAAATTCACCCAACAGTCCCTGATGTTTCTTTGATAACATCATTAGTCATGAGCTGGCCTTGCTGCAGTTAATGACTGATATTGGGATAATTGGTTTATCAGGGTGAGTGTTTTCAAAAGGACAGTTTGATACTTAACTAATTGTGGACTGGTCTATCATTGCATTACGGTTTTATTGTCAAATTACATTTGATTTAGCTTGTTTGTTTTTTTTTTTTTTTTTACTGTAGTGGTATGGTACAGGTCAGATTCCACTGACAAACGGGCATCCTTATAGCATGCTGTACTTTTATTAACCTTTTGGATTTTGGGTCAAAATATGTGATATGTTAATCAGAGTGTAGCTAAACTGCAGTGTGCTGTGTACTTATCTATATGACTCTTGAGTCTTGTTTATTTGTGATTAAAAAGTTTTCCCTTAAATGCATGAAAAAACAGGTGCCAATTTAAAAATTAGACACAAAAAAAACAATACAAGAAATTTCTAGATAAAAGAATATTAAAAGCACTTTCTCCTAAAAACAAAGCTAGCATTTGATAGCAACAGCTGTTTCTGTTTCTTTTAGACATAGTTGGCTCTTGCTTTACCAAATAGTGAGCCCCTATGATGGAGTAAAATGGTGCAGTTTTCTGAATTCAAAGTTCAGAAAGCTGGACAAAACTTGAAAACATCTTGCATCATTTTTGGACTTTTGGACCCACATGCCCTTCAAAATGCTTCAAACTAAGATTTACTCCTTTCTTCCTATTAACTGCAATGCTTGTTTGTTTACGTTGCAGACTCCACTCTCCTGCAAAAACCAGAGTGGAAACGCACAAGCCTCTTACTCTGACCAATGCCATATCGTGCTCTACCAACAAGACTCTTAGTGTACTGTGGATATGCTTTAATTTTGCTTTTGTTTCCCTTTTCAAGAAATTTTTACATTAACATTTTCTTTTTGAAGTCTTAAGAATATTTACTGGCATTTGTTGCTTGTTGGTTGGATGTTGGGGAAACTGTAATGACGTCCTTTGGACACATTAAACTCAAAACATTTTCCAGTGACTTTTTACTTCTGTTTTCTCATGCTCCACCATCCCTGCTGTCTGTCTCACTGTTTCTTGCGTACAACTGGTAGGAGGTCTGTGTGATTACAGCTAAAGTTGTGTTTGAACAATGTGTTTCTTCTGTGTGGGTGTGCTCTGCATGTACTTGTGTGGCTAAGCACTTTCCCAGCCATGCCGATCTGTCATCAGACACTCGAGGCCCAAAGTGTCAATCAGTCATCGCGCAGCAGCAGAAGTACATCACACCTCGGCTCTCATTAACACGCGCCCTCACACGCGGAGCGGCTTGTCTGACACGTATGTGCTTGCTTTCCAACAATCCCATGTCAGAGCTCTGTTCATACAAGGCTTTCTCCGTGTGTGAGTGTGTGAATAAATCTTTGGTGTTGGTTCGCCAAAGCGTGCCAAATGGCCTCCTCATTACGGGCTGCGCTGGTGGGCTTGGGTGAGCTCACTTATCGTGGCCTCCCAACTTTGTACCTGTCAAACAGCAGGAACAGCACTGGGGGGTCTTCTCCAACAGCCCTCGTGACCAAGTTAGTCTTCAGCAAAACAAGGAGATAAATTTAAAAGCGTTATTTATGGTGTCGACCACATTTTAGCACTGTTTTCACTGGATTGGTATGGCACGAGTTTGGTCAGCACGGATCAGTTTCCATTGTCAAAAGGGCTACAGAGCATCCGAAAATGCATACTGTACTACTCTGGTAACCTATCAGCTTTTAGTTCTATCTGTGTGGTCTACAAATTACAACAGTTTGTTGAATGGGCAATAGAGAATTGTTGGGTGGTGATGAGAAGCAAACTCCTCTAAATGTTCAAAGTTTGCTTCAAATACAATTTTTAGTTTATAAATGTGTGTAGCACTTTTCTATCGTTAACTTTCGTAGCAGAGGCCTCCTGAACACAGCACTTAGTGCTTCAGGGGGGACCTGTACAAAACTGTGCCATGCCAACTGAACTTTGTACTTGAAACGCAAAACCATTGTGTATATAAGGATGACTATTGTATTGTTTACTCAATATTTATTGGTGACCTCAAACTGATGTTTTGCTTTACAGTGTTCACATGCTCTTATTCTTTGGCCTCAAGTGTCAAGTCATGTGTAAAGGTTGTCACAGAGGTAGAGGTTTGAGAGTATGACTAGTTTTGAGTTTTCAGGATTTTAAAATGAGGCTCAGTCTAATTTACCAGTTACTAATGAGATTTGTTTTGTCTCAGTACCGGCCTCTAGGGAGTACAACTAAAAGGCCATAGGTCATTGTCACTGCGACATTTTAATGTTCTGCAAGAAAACAAATGTGTTTTTAAGTGAAAAGGTCACATTTCCCTGAAGTGTCTAAAAAAGTGATTGTGAGGACACACAAACTTTTCTTCTTTACAATTTCCTAATTCATGGTCTTGAGACCAGCGTGAAAGTTGCATCTTGGAAAAGACATTCAACTCCTGGAAGTACTCAATTTAATCAGTCTTCCAACCATCCAGTGAGTCAAGCCACATCTTTGGTATTTACTGACCCTGGATATTATTGTGTTTAATGAAAACAGGTGGTTATGAAATGAATTTTTTTGGTGTCGTATGGGCTAGCACAAGTTTGTACATCTGGCAAGGTTGTCTGGTCTGGTTTTTCTTTCCTTAATGTATCACTGGAAATGCTTACAGTGCAGGCAGTGGCGTATGCATACAAACCTATGCTTTAGTAGAATGTATTAACTGCTTCGCTTTTTCTGGATGCATCCTCAGCTTATAACGGTGTAAATCTTATTATCCATTTTCCTTCCTCCTCCATGTGTTCTACGTCTAATTCCCACACTGCCCGCCCTGTGCTGCATGCTGAGTAGCCCTTTTTTCCGCTTGTCCCAGGAATGTGTTTGGTCTGCTGGATACTGTATACTCCTGATACCTGCGGGTGATAAGCTGTGTAATGTTTAATCGTCAGTCAGGCCTGACCAAACCTGCTACCCCACATGGCTGGAGTTTAGACCGTGGTGACTTAAAATGTAGGTCAGTCTACTATTGTGTTTGGATTTGACATACTGTACCTCTATCTGCACCAAACCTTTCTTGGACATTTTTGGTAGGTTGAAGTTAAGTTCCTAGGTGTGGGGAAATTGTTTTTTTTTTTTTTTCCACTTTTGTAAATTGTGTCTCCTTTTTAAACTCTTTTCTTAGATATTTGGATTGGGTAACTTGCTGTATTATTAACTTTCTTATCTGCCTGTGCCTTATTGATGCAGAGCAAGACTCAGCTGTAGTGAGTATTTAAAGAGAACAAAAGCTTTTAGCTCAGCATCCTGGTAGCATCAATACACCACGTCATGAATCTCAAACCTTGTGACAATTGCAAAGAAATAAAAAACTAAACTAACTAAAAAAAAAAAAAAAAAAAAATAACTACAGTTAATAGTCATAACTGTATGTGTACTGTTGTTTATTTAAAAACAAAACCATGTGAATAAAAAATATATTACACATTTGTGTAAAGTTTTGCTCCTGAGGTGATTACGGCAGTAACAGCGTCAATCACATCAGTTTCCAGCAACATAGACACATGCGGCAGGTACTATGTAAGACATGGATATAGTACAAGATGTTTCTGTTTTTGTCCTGCATATTGTATTCACTTGGGCCCCTACATTATAGCGCCTAGTAAGCAATATAAAAGTACTTCATGACTTTTTTAAGGCTATGGAAAGGGTGCTGCTATTTTGTGTCTCCTAAAGGAAATATAAAAGGAGCTACTGCTTCATGACTTCTTCCTATCAAAATAAAAGGAACTGTCAAAACACAAGTCCTTGTAGCAAATATAAAAATGAAAAATGTATTGTATTGGACTCCTGTGATTGCACTTGTCAAATAGACAGGTTGTCTATAAGGTGATGTAAAAGGTGCTACTGCTTCATGAGTCCTTTCTGGGGAAGTTGAAGGGGCTTGTAATTTATGACTCTTCGAAAGCCGTATAAAAGGGCCTTCTATTTTTGTTTGCTACTCATAACACTCATAAAAGAGGATCTATTGTAACACAACCCCTTGTAGAAAATGTAAAACTAAATTTTCTTTTACTTAATTACTCAAAGTTTGTGGACTTGAATGAATGGGGAGAAAGCTGGCTCATGAAAAATGAAGGAAACGTTGTCAAGAAAAAAGCAAAAATAAAAGCAAAATAATCAATACATTTATCAGACATTTAACCTCAAATATAATTTATTTATTTATTGTTATTATTATTATTTTATTTTATTATTTTATTTTTTTTGCAATGAAAGAATGCATAGCTACCTCCACCATCCTTCCTGATAGGAATGAGGGAAGAAGTGCAAAAGAAACTGACTTCAAAAGCCTGTAGGAGTCAGAGGAAGGGGGGCACGGGAGACGTTTTAACTGCAAGAGTTCCAGTTAGGACATTTCTTGTAAATTCCTCAAGCTCAGCTTTATTTTTTTAGGTGTTCCTGAATTAGTCGTAAGGCCAAAACTTCCCGCCTTCCATGTGATTGTTATCTTGTCTCACTTCGCCTCTCACTCCTTTCATTCACCCACCTACCTTCCTTTTTCCTGTCACTCTCCCATTTCTCCTGCTTGGGGTATTTTTGGAACTTAATGAAAAAAGAAATCTAAACCGCTTATCCTTACATGGCATGTCTGGGTCAGCTGGGTGGAAACTTGTGTTATTAATGTCCTTAACCTTTTTATTTTTTTTTTTTATCTGTGATCAAGCGTGAAAGCGTGCAGGCTTGTGTATGGCGCAGGAATGTTGTGGGACGCAAAGAGAAGGAGGGTGGGCTACGTCTACGGGAAAGGAGGGGGTCAGGGGCATATTTGGCATATTTCAGGAGCCATTCCAGTCTGGTTCAAGGTACTTTCTAGAGATGTGGCTGAGCAGACAGACATCGATCAGAAAAGAATGAATGCTGAACATCATACTAGACGTCTTGTTTGTCTTGTGATAATGGTGGTAGGAGTCTTATGTAAATGAGTTCTGTGTGGGTTAAGTGACAGTAAAAGCAGACAGTGGCCCTACTAAAAATAAATAAAAAACATTATTAAAAGATGATGTATGTATAAACTACTGCTGATACCTTTTTATTTTTTATTTTTTTTAGTTTCTGTGCACTAGTGTTGGGTACCATGATTTGTTTGCTTGTCAGTGTCAGCGTAACTTAAAGTGTGCACTTACTGTGCCACCAGGTCCATCAGTGGCCACCAATGTTTTCTTGCTTTAAGAATGTAATGTGTCTGTTTTTAAAGTACCATTTTTATTTCTCTAATACAGTCAGGGTTCTTTTCATCACAGTAATTTGTGAACATGGTAAGCTAATTCTGCAATCCCTAATAAAATGTCAGAATAAAGCCTTGTTGGTTGACTCTAACACACATGGGTTCTCTCCTGAAAAATACAACCTCATGCCTACACTGACCCACATGTCTATATAACCTCTCTGATGTCCATAAAAGGCAATATGTTGTCCTAATGTCCATGACCCAGCAGAGGGTTTGTATGTCTTGGGTCCCTTCACTAGTATTAAATGGATGTTTATATGCACCGAGCTGTAATATTTTACTGTCAAGGCTCTTTTCATGGCCTTCACCTCCTAGAATTGACAGTACTTAGCCTGTTATTAGCAGCTGGCCCTCTACTGTCTGACGTGTTGGTGGTTGGCTGAAGTGTACTGTGGAAGGATCTGTCCAGACTCTGCAGAGGTCGGGTTCATGTTCAGGTCTGGAGTCAGTCAGTGCCCAGGATTCACGTGGTGCTGAGCAATGAATATATATGTCTTGTGGAGTGAGTTGTGTTGCGTTTGAAACACAAATGTGATGCACAAAAGCATGTTTCACAGAAGTCAAAATTAATACCAAATAAATTACTTGACTATGGAATTGGCTAATCTGTAATTGTCTTTCATTACAAATGAAACCAAGTGCTACCATTTGGCCGCTCTGTGGGGCCTTTACTTCAGCTGCATGCAGAGAACACACTCACACACTAACGCTCCAGTCTGACCTGTTTTAAGATCTACAGGGCGGCTCTCAAAATAAAATTCCTCCGGCAGATTATTTTTCTTGTGATCAGAAAATATACATGTTCTCATAGAGGAATGCTAGGACACCATGGCAACCTGGCTGTAGCCCCCCCCTTACCCCCCTCTCCTCCATTCTCTCACGTCCTCTTCTGTGGGGTCTGCTCTGGCCTGGTTTGGCTTTTTACTGTTTTATGTTTGCTCTACAGTCTTCGGGAGAATGACGCAGTTGTTGCCTGACCTTTTATTTGTCTTCTTTGATATTTTTTGTCTCCCCTCCCAACCTCATTCAGTGCTATGTGTGACATGTTTCCTACTTTCCAAAGGCCTCCAGCCGTCACTGCAGCGCCGATGCATTGCAGACCCCAACTGTTGGGCTATTTTCAGTCTTGTACCCCTCCTTTTTATACCCTTTCCCCCTTTTTTTCTGCTTTGGGTTTTATATGGTGGAGTTCTCTGCGTGGCAGCTACGGGCTGGGTGGACTTGTCAGGTTTTCCCCTTCATGCCAGCTTTGCTTCTGGAAGTCTTCCCCATGCTCGCTGTCTCCGCCATGGGAAGTGAAGCATCAAGATACGAGTCATAAAAAAGGGGCAGGACTGCTCAATTGCAGCCATTTAGGGACAAAGGCCATGCCCTCACCTGTAACTTTTAATTCTGGTAAAATGGTTTGTTTTCTTTCTCAGTGGCTCTAAACCATGTAAACGCCTACGGTAGCTCTGCAGGGACATGCTGTTGTCTACAAAAAAGCTGAGTGTAAAATTTGAGAATCAGAATCAGCGTCGTTCATAAATTGCCCTTGCCTGGCAAGCAAAGCTACTCCGGAGGGGGGGGGCAACTAATCAGAATTGCAACAAACATAGCATAAGCTAGGTGGAAATCTACAAAGAAGTAAACAAAGCAACATGGCGTGCGGGGGAGTGGCTATAAATGACTTCTGTCATTTATGCAAAAACCTGAGGATTATTTCGGAGAGAAAAAGCGAGGCATCTTGACGGTTTTGAACAAGGGACTTGGGTCGCCTAAGTGTGACGCAAGGCAACACTCCAGCTGCATTCAAATGTGATTGGTCGGTACGGAACATATCTGAGGAACTGACTGTATATTGAAAATAGAGAGCTAACGTCAGGCTGTGCCAGGCAAAAATTTTGCTATATTTGCACTTCTCCCCTAGCAGTGCTCAGTTTGTCCCCCGCTGCACAGAATCAGGAAGTAATGGAACTTAGACAAAATACAAAGAGTACAATATTGTTGTGGTATATTAATAAACAAACTAACTGTAAAATGGCAAATGAAAATGGATGTAAGTGAAGTCCTCATTTTTCAAGTAGGACACAATATCTTCTGACTATTATAAACTAAAGTGCTCAATGATTTATCCGTTCTTGAGGTAATACATAATTGGCTCACCTTCAGCTTTGAACCATCAGCTTAAGGACACACTCAGACTCTGACAACCTCACAGGAGCCCTGTTATTGTGGAGAGTCTCATTTGTTCACTGTCTAACATTGTAAAATACCAGGCATTTTTGTGAGGCAGCCTTCAGCCACCGCCGCTTACTTTCTCCTAGTGTTGTCTGGGTTTATTTGTTGAGTTCTCTCTGTCCGGACCCCCTCTGCCTTCTGTTTTTCACTTGAGCAAAATATTTGAACGTTATATTTATAGACTCTACTGATCAGATACTGAAAGTAAACCTGTACATTTTCAGGTCATGTGAGTTTTGACATACTGTTTGGGCTTGTATGTTTATCTGTAAAGTGTGTTTGTGTGCCTCTCTCTCTGTCCTTGACAAACAGGCCTACCACATGTGACAGTGTGTTTTGTCTGGCTGGTCAGACGACGCTACACCAGAGCCCGATGCCCGTAGGACACAGTCATTCGCCCACCCACCTGGACAAATGCTCAGTTTAAAGCTGTTTTTCCACGCAGTACTTTCTCAGTAGGGCTGTGTGTGTTAACTGTGGATAGGAAGTGTATTAGAGCTTTCAGTGTGTGTTTTTATTTTATTTTTTAAATATTTATTTATTTATTTATTTTTTCCCCCTGATGTGAAATTACTATGTTCTACTTGTGATGGTGTTATGAGCAGCTGACATGTTTCATGACATTGAGGTGTGACTGCATCTGAAAAAATTCCTTTAATACTTGGGCTAGAGATTAAAACTGATGGCATGCGTCAAAGCAAAATAAGGGCAAGGTTACATTGATTGGCATTGCTGAAAGCTTATTCATTAAAGCAACACTACGTAATACATTGGATTAATCAAGCACAATTTTATTCAGTTGGAGCAGCTCCATGTTGTTTACGTTTGTAACAGTAAATTCATCTTTGGACAGAAGAGTTGGTAAAGCCAGGGTTTGGACCGCAAATACTGAACTTTTTCGGCTGCAGCACAAGGTTTCCCAGTGAAGGAGTCTGTCTGCTACTGCACTGCTGCAAAATCTCAGTGGACTGTTTAGAGCGATATTGTATGTTTACCTGTGAGACAGGTGATTGTATTCTACTGAAGCACAGTTCCATTTTGGCCAACAATTTCTTTACACTTTTATTTTTGCACTTTTGAACCAAAAAATTATCAAAACAGCATAAAACAGACAACACAGACAACAGCATAAAACATGCTGCACATTTGTTGGGGTCAAGTCTGAGATGCATATGAGTGTGTGTGCTTTCCTTTCAGCACAGTTACAACAAGGAGCTTCCATTTAGCGTGCATCTGTAGGCCATGACAAGTGATGAATACATGTTTTTGTGGTTGCTCTCACATAATCCATGAGCCATTATTTAGACATGTATGATGTACCATTCATGTGAGACATACAGGATAGTGATGTTCTACAAAATTACTAGCTGAGAGAGTCCTGAATTTATGAACAAATCATAGATATTAATGACAGTTGCTGATGTGACATAGCAGTTTCTTGACATCATTTAATAGATGAGTAGGGCTTAATTTAGTTTAGTTTAGAGGTGGGAGCTAAATGCATCCCAACAGAACTGTAAGTTAGTGTCTAAACATGTTAATTTGCGTACCCTTTACAGCTAATATACTTACTTTTGGAGAACTATCACATACAAACGAATATTAAAACTACTACATAAAACCATTTCACCTTTCCCTCTGCCTGTTGCTCTTTCTCTCTAGGTGTGGACTCCCCTAAAGAATGCGCTTTTAAATGTGTGTTTTATCTCTGCTGCCAGCCAGCTGCTTCTGCACTCCCAGCCATGCCAAGCATTTTCGACACAATTGACCTTAAAAGGAAACAATAGTGGCCTATCAATTCTGCAGTGCCAGCGGTGGAAAGGCTCACTTCTCAATGGGCAGGGTCCGAGCTGCACACAACACAAGGAAGTGTTTAGAAAGTCAACTTTGAGACTGCTGGGAAGTGAGGAAGGTTCACTAAAGCCTTGTATGTTTTTATCAGGGCCGGAGCCAGGATGTCAGAAATGCCAGGATCTCTAGTCTGAGTGCCTGGTAACACACTGGTCTTCTGCTCAAATGTCCAAACCTGAGCAGCAATATCAATTTGATAATTCATAGTCCTTATGCTTGATTTAAATTATTTCAGCCTCAGACATTCTTGTCACTAATTGAGGTAATTTTGGTCATCTGGTCTGCTGAGAACTATATCTAAGGAATTCAAAGCATCTTCTGGATTATCATTGCCTCTTTATCTATTATCGCAAAACGTCAGCATTTAGTTGTTTGTTTACTGGGTCACTGAATTTAATGAGCTTCTGGCAGTTGATTAACATACAGCTATGTTTTATTTCATATATATAATTTATACCAGATAATATGTGTGTTTCAATTTGTACAAAATAATGAGTAGAGAACAAGTTACCCAATAGCTAAAAACTATGCAAGCACAAATAGTGGTGAAAACGAAAAGGTTTGTTTACTTTAAATTATCAGTTACTCACTTGGATACACACTAATCCAAGCAATGTGATGTCCATAGAAGAGGAGTTGGTTCGGACTTGGGAGTTGGGTGCTCTGATCAGAAGAAATGACTTTGTAATAGGTGATTAATGTTAGGTGATTGATCATATCTAGGTATTTGCCTCAAAGTAACTGCCCAGGTCAAAGTGCATGTTGAAGCCCTCCGGATTGTTCTGTCCAAGACCATATTTCAGGTTAACACTGAATGTCAGCGCATAAAAGCCTTCATAAACTAAACACTTTAAATGGTATTTTTTAACAACAATGCCTTGCCAGTTCGCAATAATTTTTATTTTTTTTTACACAACAATAGAATAACATGGTGTTTTTGGTTTGGCAGAGGCCACAGAGAAACCAGAGGAGGCATAGGCCACAAAGAGACTAGAGGAGGTCACGGGGCAGAGAGACAAAGAGAGGGAGAGGAGACAGAGGGACCAGAGGAGGAAGAGGCAACAGAGAGACTAGAGTGGTGCCTATTCTAGTAGCTTTGAGCAAATAACGTGGTACAAAAAACAATAGCCATGTTAATCAAAGAGCTAACACTAATCGACATACACTGACTGACAACCATTCGCTTTAACAATCATTCATTACGGACAGTTTAGACCAATTCATCATCTGTCTGTTTGGTAGACATCTGTCACAAACCTTAGCGTTTTGGTAGTGTTGTAAATGTTAGAGAATGATTAAGATGTAGAAGGTTTTGGATCATATTTCAGCCCCTGTGAATAATAACTGTTTGTGTTAGTGTTTACTAAACTGCAAACACCTGGCTATGACTGAGCACATTTAATGCACATACTGCAACAAATACTACAAAAACAGGATGGGTTTTTATATTGTTTTTATTTTGTCACATTATTGATAGTAATGGACTTTTGTGGAATATGGTTCCTGTTTTATCTAAAATGTCACTTAGGTACTCAAGTGTATATCTTGAGTTGTGACAAGACAAGAGAAGACATTTATTTTTGTAAAGCCCAATATCACAACAGCCGCCTCAAAGGGCTTAGTGTGTTTGCCCTGGTTGTTATGGCTGCAGCATATTCTGGTCCTACTGCCCCTAAGGTTGGGAGTCAGTGTGTTAAGTTGGTGTTGAGTCTCACTTTGACTAAAAATGCTAAACATGCATCCTTCCCTGGTGATCCGTAAGTAATATGTCATCATCAAGCCTCCCGAACATTATATCAAGATCACTTACTTACATTTTGCCTGTAGGCTCTCTTTTTGTGAAGTAGGTACAGTGAGGGGAGCCAAGAAAGGTGTTCAATGACAGACGGCTTGTCATATTAGAGCAGTGATGACAGATTGTCTGCAGTGTGAGTTTTCAGGCTGTGCTGTGTGAAAGCTTCGGCCAGTGTTTGCAGAACGATGAGGGCTTCAGGGCTGGAAGTCATTAGATATCAGGACAAGTTCGACAGGTTCTCTGAGAAATTTAAGAGCTGCACGATTTTTCCACTTGACAGCTCATCAAGTCAAAATTGTTACTCCGCCTTCCCGCTACGCCGGAATGCAAACGGCGGCAGGTGGAATGTCATCAGCTCGCAGTAGCAGCGAGTCAAAATAATCATCAGCTAACTTAGCCACGTGTTGGACACTTTGAGAGTCAGTTGTTCTCCCCTGGCCATCTCGGCTGTTCTTCTTTGAGCTGTCACAGTTCACTGTGTTTGATTTGGGCATTCCTTTCCTTGCAAAGCAGACAAAACAACCTCAGACCTCTGAGAACTGCAGCCCCCAAAGCGTACACACACAGTCTCCCATCTGCTAATCACCTACAGGAAATGGGCTCCCAGGAAGGATTTTTCAGGTCCCAAATCCAGATGAAGTAACTGGACTTTCCCCATTCTTTTGTTCCTCAATATTTACTCTTGTTTTTTATGCTATTTCCCTCCATAACGGGATAAAAGCACTTGGCGGTGCGTGCGCAGGTGAGAAGTTCTCAGAGGGGAAGCAGAGTGGAGTTGCTGCCATGGGTACACTGCACAGTGCATTGCTCGGGCCTTGGATGTAGAGCATTGGCATGACCGAGTGACAAAACACAAAAAGTAAAGCAAACATTAAACACTCTATGCAAAAGGTGAAGAATTAGCATTGCAAATATATAGTGGTTGTGTTAGACTAGCCCAGAAAAGTGAGCTACTTCTAGATTTGACTGAATGATTGAGATAAAAAACACAGATTTATCAAAAAGGTTAGTTAGTGTATGTTATCAGTTTTAACAGCTGTCCACTTAAAACATAGTATTCTGCTTATACTTGGACTCTACTTGATTTGACTCGGACTTGACTCAGACACTTCTTTTGTGACTTGGACTTGAACACTGTGGACTTGAAAGTGACTTGGATGCAAAAACTTGTGACTCGACTATAACCTGAATGTGAATGTCATTTACATTTTATCAGTGAATTGTGGGGAAGATTTTATTGCATGTTTTTCTCTCCACTACAACCATAGAAAATAAATAGATTCTGTAATTTTCCCAGATACACATTGTCTTCATGTTGGCACTTGGAATGGACTTAATTTTGGAATTATGCTATGGTCTTAAGGATTACTGGTAAGGAATTGTAAACTGATAAATAATAAGTGCCCCCCTGCAGTGCACTCGAATGCATCCATTGCCTTTCAGACCAACTAATGGACACATACTACAGTTTCTCCTTTCAACACTCAGTCAAATGTGTTATAGACGGTGGATAATGTCTTCAGTAACCGTCATTTTGTCAAGTACCAGCCAGACCGTTGAGGATGATTCTGTCAGCTGTAAACTGTATCTGTGCGTGTGCGAAGCCTAATCTAAAGTGGTGCTAGTATCAGTAGCATTACAATTATGAATGCGATAAAGGTATACTGTAAGATAAACATTGCGTAATAAAATGTATTGTACTGTATACAGAGTGAACATATGGAGTGGAGACTTGTGTAAACCTTTGTTGTTTGAGTGATAGGTGTTTTTTAAATAAAAAAAGCCCACACTATGAGAGAGGACTGACAATTTCAATATTATTAATTTCTTCATTAAATACATGATGATGATTGATAGCTGTTCAGTTCACACAGAAAAGCTTATGCATAAGAGGCCTTATGGTTTATGTGTAAATGTACCTAAATATTCCAGCAGGTGTTTCTAGATTTAACACACCAGCAGTACGTTTGCATTGGTCTTAATAGCAGCGCACTAGTTGGTTTGTATTTTTGATAATAATCGTACTTGTACATGTGAGTAGGGAGAAGCCTCACTTTGTGGAAAGTGGATCTAACATGTTTTGCTATGATGCATCACATTTGTTGTTGACCTGCAGCTGGTCATCATTGTGTACTTGTTCATCTCGTTGAGGAGAGGGACCCACGCAAGCTTAGAAAATAAGTTGGCAGGCTAGCTAGAAAAAAAGCTAGAAAATTTATGTATGTAGAGCATATGGTATTATTGTTAAAATGGGTTCACATATGTTGTTGTTGTTGTATGTCTGTTAAATATGCATGTAGAGGGTTTTGAATCATAGAAAGTGTATGGACATCAAGTGCTTTACATGATGATATTAATTGGTAAAAAGAGATTTTGTTCATATTTAATTTATACCTATATACATACATATAATACTTATTTTAATACTTATTTTTATTGTTGCGCTTGACGCAAGATTTCATATTAATGTGCCATTTAGAGGACAATAACTTTGTTGACTTAAAGATAACCAACAACACACATCCTATTTTACTTTGATATTAGGATGCAATTGGAATAAAAACAAAAATGGTTTGCTTCAACCCATTGTCATCCTTGGATCCTTCTGGAAGTTCTGGGACCTATAGGCTCTCTATAACACTGTTGCAATTCTTGTGAAGAGCTAAAAACCGGTGAGTAAATGCAGGTCAATAATATAAAAAAGCCCGTTCTTAAAGCAGAAACTAGGAAACAAAATGTCCTTGATGAATATTAACTGTTATCTTGTGATTCTATGGAACTGTTGGTGATACTATATCTTGATAAGTGCCTTTACCTTATTAAAAATCTTTTAAAACATGCGTACTTTAGTAAATATACCACACGTTGATGAATATGCCTTTTCCAGCATATTACTACCGCTCAGAATTCTTATGTTAGACCAGACATTTCACGCGGTGGTGTTACCTGGAGACTTTTCTCAGGCTTCCCAGTCCCAGCCTAAAGAGAACGTGCCATGTCAGAGTTTTGTTGCGTCCCGCTGAGTAAGGAACCCCGCCAACATGACACAGCAGTGCAGAAGGGGACGTGCATAGGAGCGAGGGGCTGTAGATGCACACAGCTGGTTTCACTTGTGTTTGGTTATGGCCTAGCTACCCGTCTGAATGAATAACTCTGACCCCCACCCCGACAACACGGGCAAACACAGACAAACATGTGGTCACTGGTCGCCGCGGTATTTAGCCCCACTCTCCAAACAAAACGAGCACATTTGTAAAGTTCATTATTTCAATCCCACTTAGTCTTTATTGTTGATTTTGGAAGCATATGCATATTTAAGTGTGATGTATTTAAAAACCAGTTGTTGGACACACGCACAGCAGCATTTGTGTTCAACAGATCGATGTGTTTAGTTTAGTTTAGTGTTGGAACATTTCATGACTCATCACAATATGTGTTGATGTTTCACAGCCGTTAATGCATTTACCAGGAGTTGGGTGGATGGGCCTGTGCAGAGCCAGAGAAAGAAAGGCAGTGCTTGGAAGGGAAAGAACGAAGGAAGAGTGGCAGCATGAGCTGAAAGACAGCTACTCTGTATCCTTCAGAAACTGCTTACACACCCGCAGTCTGAAGAGATCAGTTGCTGCTAAATGCTCACTTTGTTGAAGCTGAGTAAAGGGATGTGTCCTCTCGAGTAGATTGCACTTGACCATCAATTACAAATCTTGTGTTAGAATTAGTGTCTGTTTTATTTTACAGCCAATACTTCAACTAATTCACTGATGCAACAGGCTGCCCTAAACAGCAACATAATCACAACCAAATATTGTTCAGAATCAAACCAATGTCACCCCCCAATTATCTCCTCTTTGTTAAACATTCTAACTACATTGCCAATATTTATCAGCTTCTCACTTTGCTTTCCATTTCTCTATTGTACTTCTTTATTTGCACTGTTTCTCTGTGTAAGCCAACATATACAGTGCTGAAATAGACATCTTCTGTCTTCTTTGGTAGCCATTACTTTCTTGTCTTGTTGTCAAATTTGAGCAATGTGAGCGCTCTTTCAGAAGTGAGTGTGACTAAAGCATCCAGTATGTGCTGAACAGTCTCAAATCTTCAATTAATCTTTCTCATTTGCACTAAGAAATTGTGTAACTTCTCATTACTCAGAATGGTTTTAAGTCAATATAGTCTCTCAAAGATCATTTACCAATTCACCATTGGTACTGGGTGAGTGGTGTGACATGCATGATGTGTTACATTTCTAGTTCTCATTTCCTCATTACATGAATATAAATTTGATCTAAAACTTCTTACTCTACCAATGAATATGCACTTATAGAAATACACATTATCTTAATGTATTTCACCACTTTCTAAATTCTGGCCTTTTTGTACACCAGATGACAGCCTTATTATTATTATTATTATGATGTACAGTTATATGATTAATTGTTCAATCTTTCACTTTAACTGTGTCTTTCTTCCACAGCAGAATAATGCGCTACTGTTAGCTTGTATCTGAAGTTGTAGTTATGAATGAGATTTATATGAGACATGTTCATTTTAATGTACACTTCATGTACACCAGTGTTCCTGTCTGCTCACAGTTTACAGGAATGTTTTCTTCCCCTCAAACAACCCCCACCCTCATCACTTCTCTCTCATCCTCCAAATTCACTCCAGACTGGCCTCTTAAAGCTGGATTCTCTGTGCTTAACCAAACATATGGAATGCTACTGTAATGGAATGCTCCAAGTCTGGGCTGTTGTCTGTGTGTGTGTTTGTACTGTGTATGGTGTGTACGCACATGTTCTGAAGCAGATGAGAGCTTGTGCCATGCTGCTGATGATGATTATGATAATGGTGCTTGTGTGATTGTGTGTGTACCAGTGCCTCCCCTGAGAGCTGAATAGAGCCCTGTGTTGTCGAAGCCAAACTCTGCCTGTCTGCTCATGCATGAGTCTATTGCGAAGCCTCAGAAATGCAGCCCATATCTGAGCAGTTAGCTCACTGGGAGCCAGTTAGCATGTCCCCCACAGTGACGGCATTGTGAGCCAGGCCACAGGCTTGAGGCTCTGCCAGCTGCCAAACATAACCATGGTTGAACAAGTAGGCGTGTGTGTTTCCATGTTGTGATGACCAGTCCGTCCACTTTTATTAACCTCATGGCCTCTGTGTGTTACCACAGGATGGAGACTGGACCAGGACGGGCATGACGTCTGGCAAACTAAGAGGATTTCAAATGTAAGTTATGTTTGGTTTTATTATAATGCACCTTTGGTTTTGTCCTGTGGGATTATGCCTCAGAAAAATGGAAAATATCAGGAATATCATCCTATAATATTTAAAAATCCAAAATACATCATCAAGTTTATCAAATACACGGCAGCTTTGTATTGTAAGGGTGGCAACCTTATCAGTCTGACAAAATGTATTTTTACAATTTATAAAGTATTTGTGTCCCTTTTTAATAAAAAATAAATAAAAATTGTAATAAAAACGTAAACAAAAAAAACAAAAAAACTGAGTAATACATGTGACAAGTGGCCATTTTCTATATATTTTTCAGCCCTTGCATTTTTGCACTTTTGATGTGAAACATACTTGTTCCACATCATTGTTGATAATGGGACTGTACCAATCTTTAAGCTTCACTATCTCAAAACAAAGGTTCAATATCCCGGCAGGTAGAACTTTATAATTTTAAGGGGACAACAAAAAAAGCTTGTTGTTTAGTCTCAGGATTGACAGGTTGTCAGAAAATCTTCAGTCTAAGCCCCAGCACACTGTGTCCTCTGGTTATCATTGGTTAGCTGTAAAATGACATGGTAGGTAAATTTTTTTTATTTAAATTCAGATTCAATGAATGAATTCCTTCCTTCTCCTCACCTCCTCTTCCTTCCCCCTCCTCTTCCTCCTCATAGCCCCTTCCGCCCCTCCTCTGTTCTTTGTGAGTCTGTTTCCTGTTGGGCACAAACGCCGGCGCCGCACTTCCTTCCCTGTTCTCTCACAGGAGGATCCCAGGAGTGGCACATGGAGTGTTCAGTGTACTGTATGTATTCTGTACAGTGTTTGTGTGTGTGTGTAAGTGTGTGTACCTCACTGTTTAAGGTCAATATGTAGCCAAGGCGCGTCTCTTCTTTGAGCAGCGGTTATGTGGGTTTATTGTTACAGATGCATCTTTACTTCCCGCTTTAGCTGAACTCATCCTAAACAGACTGGAACTAACACGGACTATGAAATAAGACCATGAAACAGGAAAAGGAGGCTTCTCTGTCACTGTCCTGCCATAGCCTACTTGGATTTAGTTAGAGAGGTTTCTCTTCATTTACAAACAAAATGCTCTGTTTCATTTGATGGTTTATTATTTCCTAGAAGAGAGTGATACTAGATAAACAGCTTGAAACTGTTTTACGCTAATGCTTAGACGTTTCACAATGTCTATTGCTTTAAAATACTCTTGACTTAGTAAATAAAACTCCCTGTTAAAGCCAATATAATTGCATTAAATGCTGTTAAATGTGCAAAACACTTTTTATGTTCAATTTCAATGAGCTGTACAATAGAATGGAATGGATGTGTGCGCGTTGTTCTTAAATCTCTACTTTTAGTCAATATACAACAATAAGGATATTTTATTTGCATTGCACGGTTGACAGAGGATCTTTGTGCTCAGGCAATTGCTGTTTGGCTAAAGCTATTTTTGCGGGAATGCAGTGTCAAGGAAAGTGCCATTCTGGAAATGTTAAGTTAGATTGTTTGTGGCATTCGTTATTATATTAGTGGTGTGGTAGATTTCTGGAGAACCAGAGCCAGGCTCAGAAAAGCGGTGCCTAGTTGTATGCATATTCTGTTGTGTCTAAACAAAAGTGCCTTAATAAAATATTCAATGACCAAAACAACTCGTTTTGTACTGTATATAGTTCAACGCCTTTAGATTGACTAATTGACCTCAGCCTACCTCCTAGAAAATGATATTCTTGTTTTAGAAAGGTATTAACAGAAATACTGGTAGTTGCATATCTGATCTTAATACCAGAAGTTAGTCGATAAGCAAAACTCTTCCCATGTGTATATTAAATGTAAATCTTGCTGTGTGTAGTTTGTTTGATCACGTCACAGTAAAGCTGCAAGCATTCAAAAATTCATTCACTTTGTTTTTATTATACCACAACATGTAAGTCTGTTTAGCTTTCGGTGGCATCTGTTGACACCCATGGTAGCCTTGTAGGGACACGCTGTTATGTATAAACAATTCTAGTGGGATTAGAGCAGATTATGAGTTTACAAAAACAATTTATAAATAGCACCTACTTAAATGCCCTCAACTTTAATGCAAGATTGTATCAAGAACAAAACCTCCTCCAACAGTGCTCAGTTTGTCCTCTCTGGTCAGCTGCCAGAACAAGAAGTAATGAACCTTCCATCATGTTCTATTACACACTATAGAAGATACTTTTGATTAATATGATCCACCTTGTATCCTTCAAATTTTTACACAATGCTCCTTTCAGTCTATCCCTTTCATTGGAAATTGGGAGTTCTTTACAAATACAAACAGAACATGAGCTAAACTTAGCATACACACATAAATGCAGATTATAATAAAAACAACAGCAGTAACATAGCAGACATGTAAACACACGTTAATGTATCTAGATATGATTAATTTGTCCAGCGCTGAAACACTGTATCCCTTGTGTGTAATGTTATGATTCAGCAGAGTCTTCTCGTACAGCTTCATTAATCTCGCCACCCCTGCCTCCCTCTTCCTCTCCACCTCATCCTCCTTCCTCATCGCTCAGCTGGCTCTGCTCTACCCCTGCAGTAATCCACTCTCCCAAAATCTGCTCTGCATCCTGACCACTCACTCCTCACCTAAATCCTCTGCCAGTCATTCCACCTCTCTGTTGCTTACCTGGCACTATTACCTCACATTTGTACCAGTGTCTCTGCAGTGCTGTTTCCTCTCTCACAGCCTTCCTCTTCACAACCACTGAAGTCTCCTTTCAGCTGCAGAGCATATTTAATATCCTTATCTTGAGTAACTTTAGAGGGGCCTCTAAAAGTTGTTTTTTATTTGATCTACTTGGGTAAATATAGGTCCTGAAGGATTAGAATGTGTCAAAGAGATGCCATTATAAATGCCCTATTGTATACTTGGACATGTAAAAGCCACTTGTGCTATTTCCTAGTTTGTGTTCACACATTCACAGTTTTTAGTGTTTTATTAGCTACTGTACTCTGTACTTGCTCAATAAACATTGTTCTTGGCACAAGTTGGCAAATTGTCACCATGTAAAATGTATTTGAGCAACTTCAGTGAAATGGTGTCTTTTTTTTTTTTTTTCTATAATTAAGAAGAATGACTAACTAATTTCTAAAGGAGAATGTAACTATGTCTGTGGTGATTGCATTTGTCATTAACCAAAGCAGTAAATGGAGAGATGTGCATTTCCTCCAAACAAATAGGTCCACAAAAGAAGCCAGTGACGATTACACTAATATAATATAAGCTTTGTTTCCACTGGTGATTGCAAAGCGTCCCTCTAAAGTGTGGTCTGCTTTCCAAACAGGGGAGCTAAAACAGTTAATTGTTGGACAATAGAGAATACTCACAAGGGTAGAAATGAAAAGGGACGCAAAACATTTTTTCAAAGAAAGCGTGTCTTGTTCTTTTCTTGGTCATGTTCCAAGAAGAAAAGATTGTAAAGCATAGTTGGTGCTTATTTGTTTATGGTTTTAGATAGAGTGGGCCTCTTGCGGATCTTGTTGTTCTGAAATTCATTCAACAGGGCAGAACTTGTGGCACTAGTGAGTTTTTAAAATATAAGAAACCTGTTCAGCTGTAATCTTAACTTTAATTATAAAGTTCATAAACCTGGTAATTAACCAGAAACAGTTTCTACTGCTATCTATTGCAGCAAGCATCTTCAGAGTTACATAAAGTGTTCTGTACCAACCTACATACTGTATCACTTGATGAAAACATGACTCTACTGAGCTAAGAAACTTTTATTGGGCTCCTCTAGGTACACAAACTTTTCACCTGCTGCTAGTTTTCTACCTTTTACAATTTGTTCTTGCTTCTGATTGATTTAAAATATACTTGGGATAGCAGAAATGTATTCAATTGGTTGTAAAGCAGAGAGACTAGGACAGCTTTGTTTTTTTTTTTTTTTAGCCTTATTGTCTACACCTGCAGTCTTTTGCTGAATGACTTTTGTCCCATTACCAGTCCGCCTCCTTTTGTCTTCTTTCCCTGACTCATTCTCATTCCCACCGATGCACAGACAGTGAGTTTTCCTGGTGTTGACTCCAACAAGTGTCATCTTGTCTTGTTGTGTTCCCTTATCAGTGTGAAGCTGTGACACACTCGCATTCCTCACACAGCCTACACAACCTGACATGTCTGTGGGCTCGCCCTGAGTCATGAGCGTTTTAGCTGACGTCTGCCGATGGCTCCGAGTGCTTGAACAGCTGTTGCACTTGGCTTTAAATAGGCAGCCAGTGTTGATCCTGACAGGAAACATGCTGTCTATGAACAGACCAAGTGAACTGTACAGGAGAGGAGGGTTCTCACAGGTGCTTGAAAATGATTGAAATTTGGATAAAATGCATAATAATGAAAATATTACCTTCCCACCATAGCTTAACTAAATAGTTGGTATTACTTGCACAAAGTTGGAGAATCTAAAATGCAGAAATGTATGTATATGTAGATGAAGCGTAAAAATGGGAAAATGCTTTAAAAAATTGTGTGAATTAATTCCTTTAATTAAACCTCAATTATGTTGATTTGAAATTTTACTTTTAGGTGTTTAAGGCTCAATAACGTTAGGGACATTCACAAAATAATAATAATAATAATAGTTATGTGTTAAGTGTGTTTAAATTAATCAATTTTGGACAAGACGAAACGGTTTCTTCAGCAAGTATCTACAATTTTAGATATTTAACTGACAACATCAGTTAAAGGCACTGTTATCTCAAACCGAGCTCTTCCACTGTAGTATGCCCCTTGCTGCCTAATATGTAATATGCATATCATGTGGGTAGCATTAGAAAATATAAGATGTTGCCTCTAACAAAGCACATCTTGCGATATTCTTTTTTTTCCAACATGACTAGTTAGATCTGACTTGAAAAACTTGCTTTCCATAGTCTTATATTACTTCCTTTCTTTTATAGCTGTGTGCTTACAGCTTGAGTTACCATTACCATTCTGGACTGTGGCTTTTTGTTTCTGTGTCCTTCTCATTTTTTATGCTTTGAAGTGGATAAGGAGGACAAACATTCAGCATTTGTTTTCTAGCACATGGGCTCCAACAGCACTATCTCTTTCCTTACATCTACTCATGACGTCATTCGGTTAGGCCCCTGTGTACATGGCTGGAGTCCACCTGTTTATTTCTGTTTGCCTATTGCAGCTGGGACGTCCCATGGTTTCAGTCCGACTAAAGTCTAGAGTGTGGTGACACCTCACAGGCTAAAGATAATGTCTACGCACAAATCACTTACAATTAATTTATGATCAATGGGAATGTCTAATATTGTTGGTTGTTGTGCATTGTTGTTAAAGCCTCTAAGTTTCATAGCAACTGTTATTCCAAGTTGACAACATACTCTTAGCAGTGTGATGCATTTGAGTTTCAGGTTGGCAGCAGACCACTGCACTAAGGCCAGGCTTCTGTTGGCCCCTGTGTCGACCCCTGTGTCTTGTGTGGCAAGTGTTGCATGTTTACGGTGTCAGTGACCTCTGACCCCAAACAGTGAGGGCAGCACGGTTAAATTGAGTAGTATTTCACAGAAAAGAAGTCACATGGGACTTTAAATTAATGCGTTTACAGCAACAACAGGAGAAGGAAGCTTGTCAAACTATGCGTTCATTTACTGTCTCCACACTGGACTTTAAGTTCAACTTGAGTTTGTTGGCTGTGTCATTTCTAAAAAAAAAAAAAGAAATAGATGGAGAAAGGATGATGAAAATCTATAATAGTCATTAAGCAATAGTATTTCAGTTTAACAGTCTTTGATGAGGAAGCACAGGCCCTTCCTATTTTGTTCTCTAATTAACTAATACACTTTTACTGTATATGTTTTACTGTTAATTTGTTAAGTCATTATAAGGGCGGCAGTAGCTCAGTGGGTAGAGCGGCCGTCCTTGGGCAAGACACTTAACCCACCTTGCTTCTAGTGGTGTTCCAGCTGTAACACTGGTGAATGGAATCTTAATTTAAAGCGCTTTGAGTGCCTACAGTAGGTGGAATAGCGCAATTTAAAAAATGTGTAAATTGTGAGGCAGTGAAATCTACTTTTTAATAGAACCAAGCAAATTTAATTTAGAACAGTTTCCTTGTGCATCAGTTAATAAATAATAAATAATAAATAAATTTGCCTTGTGAGAAATAAGTGAGAAATAACATTTGCCAATTTTGACACGTTATGTGTATTAGCAAAAACCCACATCATAAAAGCAGGACACAGTTTACGTTTAATTATTTATAACAAGATAGAAATCGCATTGTTATTGAATGACTATGTTGACGGTATTAAAGCCCTCTGATGCTAACTGAAAGCCGCACTGTTGAATTTGTTATATTATGTATAATTTATGCAGCAAATAGTATTTAAAGCAACACTATGTAACTTTTTGCCCCAAAATATGTAGTCTGAAAGTCATTAAAATCAAATACATGTGGATGGTTTCTTGACAAGCGAATCTTTTGTTGTTTAGTGCAATAAATCCCCAACACTGGGCTAAGTCCCATCAGATTTTATTTGACCTGCCAAAATAATTCAGTAATTTCAGAAATTCTGAATGTTTGTGCAGGTCAAGGGCATTTAATATAGCTGCTTTTGTTGGTCATTTGTTCAAAACTGCATTTCCTTCCGTCATTTAAAAAGTAATTTTTTTTTCAAAAGAATAGTTCTTGGGAGAAAGTGTGGAACAATCCCTAGAAAATTCTGATTCTGTTCATATTATAATTATTATTATTGAGTGATTTAGTTTCAGAGCACCTCAGTACTGCCTGCCTGGTCGAGCTAGCAACTGGCTGTCTTGTATTTCCGGATGCAGACGTTTTAAATAGAGCATCAAATATACGTGTATGCCACTGCTCTGCTTTTTGGTCACAGCAACAGGAACTGCTGCATGTAATCCTGTGAGCGGTACGGGTTTCTAATAGGCTACACAACTGGTGCAGAAGCCCGACAGCTTAATGGGATTTGATTCAACTTCAAAGTCACTTCCTGAATCAGAGCAAAGCTATAGTTCCGTTTTTTTTACATTGTTCCAGAAGTCCTGTGTAGGTCACAAGCGCTTCTTCTTTTTCACATCTTCATGACATTTCACAGATGCCCCCACCAGATCTTCTGCTCCCATCCCAAAACAACACTTTTGATTTAGACAGACATCATGAGGGGAGACCCAGAAAGAACTGCATGTAACTGGGCCAAGACCAAAGAGAGGATCTGAACTTCTCAGCCAAGCTTTGAACCAGCACTGTACACGATCTTCACATAAAAAGTTTACAGTCATGATAACCTGTGACATGAGATGGTTTTAGTTGGACTAAGTGGAACCATGTTGGATTTTACAGCAGAGACATTTCATATGAAAGTTCTGACACTATTTGACCACATTTCATTACCTCTCCTGGAAGTGCTCATTTGTCCCAGGGAAAAGTGGAAAAGTAGGTACTTCCATCTCGTTCAAGTTAACAAAGCCTCTATATGTGACCTCAGCTCCTTTTAACTGTTCCTCGCTGCCTTTCATCTCTTTCACAGTTTTTCCAGAGCTGAAAGTGGAGGGAAAAAAAAGTTACATGGCAGTGCAGGAAACGGCAAACTGAACATTATGGGACGCCGGTTTTTGCTTTCTTGGAAAAGGGGGGAGAAAAAGCAGGCCATGCATCAGGTTCTAGACCGTCTTGTGGCTTCCAGTGCCGCGCCAGCATCCATGCACCAAAGTCAGCTCTCCTCACATACTCTTGTACCCATTTACTGAATTTGTCACACAATCTTACAAGCTAATGGCCTATAACCCATATATGAAGATGCGGTTGAGGAATTTGATCGCACACTAGCTTTTATTAACTGGTATTCATAAAGAAAACTGCAAACCCATGTGTTCCAAACCAACGTCAAGTGCAAGAAAGAGGCTTTTCCCCCTCTTTCCTTCTTCCGTCTCGTTTTCATGGTGAGAACAGAATGTACCGAGTACTACAGGCGGGCAGGAAGAGAGTGGCTAAAGCCCTAATGATATGGTGTATGATTGTAACCTTGGTGTGTGTGTGTGTGTTTGAGAGCAAGCAGACGGACCTTTTCAGAAAAAAACTTTTCTCCCAAATCCTGTTGGTCTGGGATAAAGACAACTCTCTGGCCCCAGTTTTCAGGTACCACATATAACATAGACTCTTATCCTTATAGTCTAGCTGTAGATTTCCCATAGATTGAGTCATCAAATTGTATTTGACCTTGGAATTAACATAGGCTAAAGAGCAGTAATGTGATTGTAGCTGAAGATTTGCCAATGAATGTACAGCACAGTGAACAGTGAATGGCATTGAGAGACGAGGACAAATATACATACAAGCCTTCATACACATCTGAGTTATTTAAGAACTGGCTGTCTGTTTTTCTAGTTGGCATTACATTAACTTTTTTATCAAACCAGGATTATCTTATTGTCAAATTTTCACTTCTGGTCTGATAAAATTGGATTTGGATAACAGATTTTTGCAAAGCAGAAGGACTAATGCATTCATTGATCCTTACATTTTCTACCACTGTTATGGGTTGTGGGTGACTGGAGCCTTTCCACGCTTCTTAGGGCAACCTCAATAGTCAAGAGCTAAAAAACTTAGCACTCAAAATAACAAGTGAAGGGTCAACATGGTTCTAAAATTTGTGTATTGTTCATAAATATTTTGTACTCTGTCAGGTGGAGACAATACAATATATTTTTATACCAGGCTGTAAACATTTTTCACTTGTAATAAATAAATAAATGAATAATTTAATTGAATTGAAATGAAAATTTGCTTGTTGTGTACCTACCCTGAGGCGCATTACAAACTTGAAACCAGAATTTCTGACTCCATTAGATCATTCAGCCTCAGTTCACCCCAGTATCCCACAGCCCTGGATCCATCTTATTTGGTCCCTATTTTGCAAAAGTTTTGAATGTTTCTCCCTCAAATGTTTTAGCGCTGGCCTCTTGGACTCAATCAGACAGATTTTATCCAAACATCACCCTGAACTCAACTGCCTGGCCTCTCCATTAGCAGTTATTGCAATGAAGTAGTGTTTTCTTTTGTAAATCAATGGTAGCAATCATATGGTTTATTAGGTTTTTCTATTAGGGACCCAACAAGTACATAATTATCACATATAAGGCTGTATATATTTATAATCAACTACAAAGGACAATAAATAATCAATCTTCCTTCTCTTTTCCATAGAATGTTATGTAGCGAGAAAAGAGGAACCACCTTTTCTAAATCAAAGCACCATCTGGTTGTTTCCAAAAAGGAACGCCCATCATAATTTGCTGTGGCATAATTATGTGTACAATTAAGTATAGTTGGTTTCTCAGCATGTGTTTTTCCTAGTCTTTTGTGTTCTTTTTTGGGTACTTTGTGGAAAATGTTTAGGAAACAACATTCTTGTGACTAATTGGCCAAACCATCCAGTAGTAGTGAGCAGGCAAATGGGATACGGCTTATTTAGTCAGGCTTTCCCATGTACTGTAAAACTGCTTTATAGTTGACCAGTTTTTCTGGTCATGGAAAAATTATGAAAGATGTGATGAAATTAATTGGCCTGGAATCCTTTTTTGAGCTTCATTGTAATAACTGGTAGTACCGCATAACTTTATGAGGCATTATTTAGTGTTGGTTTTCTATTACAGTAATATCCAAAAGTTTGTCTAAACTGTCTGACTTGCATCTTACAGCTCTCTGCCCGTCCATCACACTCACTCACTGCACGGCCTCTGTCCTTATTTCCTTATTTCCAGTTTCCTTACTTATTTTGTAAACTGCATACTCTTGTGATATGGTAAAATGGTTTCAGTCGAAAAACTGCACTATTGATTTTTTCTTTGTGTGAATCCAACCTTTGAAAACGGTATCCTGATTTTGAATAAGTCTGTCCAAGTTAAGACCAAGTCTTAGTTTTTTGTAAAGCTGTATTTCAATAAAAAGGGGTCACTTATACTTCCCCCACCACACAGCTTCCACCGCCCCAGCGTTTTTATAACTGTCAAACAAAGCCGAGGTCACAGAATGAAACTGTGTATGACCTAAGTGGAACACCCCATCCTCCTTGTCTAAGTCAAAGTCAAATTTATTTATATAGCACATTTACAGATGGCTGAGCCACACCAAAGTGCTTCACAATAAAGTGCAAAAATAATAAATTAATAGATTAAAATACGATACAATGGGCAACAATACAATAACTGCAGAAGTTAAAATAATGTAAAAGAACATCTGAATAGTAGCCAAGGGTCACTGTATAGTGGGACATTAAAAGAGACTCTAATCAAAGGCAAGAGAAAAGAGGTGAGTCTTCAAAAGAGACTTAAAAATGTTTAGAGACTGGGCTGCACGGATGTGGAGAGGGAGGCAGTTCCAGAGTCTGGGGCTGCTACTGCAAAGGCTCTGTCCCCTTTGGTTTTTAGCCTGGACCTGGGCACTTCCAACAGCAGTAGGTCAGCTGACCGTAGTGCTCTGGAGGGGATGTGGTGGTGGAGAAGATCAGATAGGCATGTGGGGGCCGCACCATGGAGGGATTTATAGACTGTCAGTAGAAGTTTGAAATCAACGCGGTAGCGGATGGAAAGCCAGTGAAGTGATGCAAGGACCAGGGTGATATGTTCTCGCTTTTTTGTACAAGTGAGGAGTTGAGTGGCTGAGTTCTGAACCAACTGCAGGCGGTGGAGCTGGGAAAGGTTAATGCTAGTGTATAGAGAGTTGCAATAGTCCAGTTGAGAGGAAATGAAAGCATGGATAACTCTCTCTAGGTCACTCTTTGGCAGGTAGGCTTTGGTCTTAGCTATATTTCTCTAGTGAACAAAGCTTTTCCTGACTACTGCACTGACCTGCTGCTCAAAATTGAGGGCACTGTCAAAGATCACCCCCAGATTTCTGACAGAGGGCCTGACGTTAGATGCGAGAGGGCCCAGGGCATCGGTCCTACTTGTGTCCTACTTCCTCTGTCCTTTTCTCTCAAACCTGCTCTTGCCTGAATGGAGCATAACTTTTAATGAAGTATTTTGCTTTAAAAAAAGGTTTTAAGGTCACTAATACCATCTTGCATTAAATGCTGAATGAGAGGTTTTTGGTGACATCTGGGGGGCCAAAGGGCAGATTGCAATTGGCAAACGCATCACCAACATCTCTCACTTCCTTCTGCCATTCTCCAACATTATTTTTGCTGTCCCTATTGCTTTTGTGATAATACAGTTTTAACTGGTGGAGATCTATATTAAACCACTTGTAGCTAGGGATGTAACGCTTAACCGTGGAAAAAAATAAAAATTATCCAAATATGTGGCGTTTCCAGTTGGTTGAGATGTTAATTTAATCGCAATTTATGTTTTGAACCACAGGGCCGCTCTGTTGTAAACAGTTTCTAGCATGGCAACAAGAGTGTGGATGTTGATATATTGTGAAGTCTCAGCCTTGTTCAAAACAGAGGTGTGGCAGCATAAATAAATCTTTAGCAAAAGGCGTTCACCCGCTCACTGTGTCTCTCCGCTGCTGCTGCACAGACCAGTCCTGAGCTGAGTTGGCTTAATGAGCGTGCAGCAAAACAAATCTGTGTCTGATGCTGAGCTTTAGTCTCGCTAAAATGGACAAAAAATCACGTAAATATCCCACCACCGGTCGAGAACAGAGAGAATGTGAGCAGTAATCTGTGTTGGCAAAGAAGCTAAACTGTAAATGGAGGCTGCTGTTCCGAGTCTGAACCATCTCTGAGACGTACGTTATTATTTCATTACCAGTCAGACCCGTCTTAAAGTAAGTGTTCTCCTGTTTGAGGCCCTTGTCAGAGAGATGTAATAATATTCTGGATCATGTGCTGCCCTCTGTGAGTCTCTGCTGCAGCCACTGAGAGTAAAGAGCAGGGGGTGTCCAACTTAAGTTCTGCGGACCTAACCGGTCTTTTTGTGAAGTACTTCTGGTCCTCACATTATTACTGTTAATACAGTCTTGCTAGTATTAATAAATAACAAGTGAAAATGCACAACAGTAACAGTTAAACAAATAAGAGTTGTTAAAGTTAAAATAAAACATAAAGTTACATAAAGTTGAGACACATGAGACCAGTGTTTATTATTGGGTTTGATCTAAACTTTTGGAACTGGCTTTCAGGACGGTAATAAAAAAAGTTAGTCTGGAGCTAGAAAATCAAATTGTGAGATTTGTAAAATAATAAAGGGGCACTTTTTAATTTGTCTTAAATCGTTTCATAAAAGCGATCAGAATTGGCAATCGAATTGAATTGTGTGTGGAGTCAGTCGTTACATAACCTACTTGTAACCCATCCAAATTAGGTTATAACCAGGTTGAATGCAACTGGTTAAAGTCTGCCCCCTTCTATAACCAGCCACTCAAATCCCGCTATATACTCACTACTTACAATGCACCCTTCTATAACCAATCTGAGGTCAGTTAAAACCAGTTTTGGCCCAGGTTAGACCATTTCTGTTCAAATCTAGTTTCTAGCTGATCAAAACCATTTTAACTCATTGAAGACTAAGTTAAACAACATAAAACTTCTCTAAATTTAATTACAACCATTTTTAATCAGATTAAACTATTGACAAATCAGGAGGAAACCAAAGGCAAAAAGACTGTGTAATACCAGATTTTTGCCATATAGCTCAGTCATAATTAACGGTGTCATATAATCCCTCCCACCTGACCATTCTTTCCTGTTTTATTTCCATGTTTTTCCAGCGCCGCCCTGTCCGTCCCTCGTGTCCCTTCCTGAATGTGGCTAATGAGGCCTGCTTCAGCCTGCGTTAAGTGAATCAGGTATGTTGATTGGTTTGGCAGGGACTGGGGCCGTGCCACAGAGGCTTTGCACGCACACAGCCGTCCCCTTTAGAGCGCCCACTTGGTCCGGGCTGGCGTGCGTGTCTGCAAGGTGGAAGGCGGGGGGGATGGGTAGAGGGCTGGCAAAGAAATAAAAGGCAGAATGAGAGGACATAAAGGGCTGACTGCCAATACAGGAGTAGAGGACAAGGCTCCACAAGCTTTTCCAACAAGAGAAATCACATCAGGGGCCCACGCAGCATATCTACCAAAATCAGAAATGCATTAAATCTAATAAACAGACTCAAAACACAAAGTATATTACATTTTATGGCAGTACCTGCTACAGCTCTCCTGGGGCTGCTTTCTTTGTAACATTCTAATTTTATAACATACTCTTTACATTTTCTGTGTTGTACACTCTGATTAACATTGAGTTTTAATATAGTGTTTGGATTCTCTGAAGCAAAGTTATGCCCATTAACTAGATTTTTGGCTATTCTAAATCTTGAATATATGTATACTGCAACATGTAGAAAAATGTTATTCATATTCAATTTATTTATAGTTGTGTATAATCACATCAAAATAAAGCTCATTGCATTTGTCTGTTTTGGAAAAATAGACATTTAAAGCCCAATAGAACCCAGGGGAAGGAGAATCTTGGTTCTATCATTTACCGTACCCTTGAAAAGGAGGAGAAGCACACTTTCTTTTTACCAACCCATCCTTGTTGAAGGTTTCGGACTTTCATGAACTATATTGATTTTGTGTATAAAGAATGTTAAATCATGGTAACGCTTTACAGTAGGGACCACATTTTATCATGGATTTATGCATTCAATCATGCAGAACTCATGCATTAGTACAAGCATTAAACTCTAAAGAATCAGTCTCAATTCATAGATGTTTGCATGAATTTATGCATGATTTATGATAAAATGTGCTGATTACTCTAAAGTCTTTCTAAAATCACAGTTTAACCTATTTCTGTGGGGTTGTTTATGTTTCTGCAGGGCTTCCATAGCTGTGCATATGATCTAAATGAGGTGTGTAAAGTTACAAATTGCAATTTACACATATGCTGCCAAATGTTGACCAAAGGGTAATATGCTTGGGAGTATTAAATAAAATATTGACCTAAACAGAAAGAAGTAAAATATTTCACTTTGTAACACTTTCAGAAAATTGGTTTTCTTTTTAAAATGCAGAAATAAAATCCATTTAGTGTATGAGTTGGCAAATGGCTGCTTTTACACAGTGCTTTTTCTACCAATGGAGAGCAAAGTCTCTGGAGGCATGTTTGAGGTGAGTGCCCTGCCCAAGGACACTCAAGTGTGAATATTAGGACCATGGGATTGAACTGCCAACCTGCCAGTTATTGGACAACATTTCTACCCAATGAGCCACTGTAGCCCCTCATTGTGTTCAAATAAGAAATGCCTTCTACCTATAGCCACCGAGTTTGTCAGCTCAGTCCTACATATAAAGGGAGTAATAGAAGTTCTACTGTATGTTTGGTAATGTTTGGTTTAAATCAATACTACAAAATTTTACACATTACATCTTTAAATTTGTGTTTTCGGAGTAACTTCTGCCGTACATAGAATCAAAAACTCTTGAATTATGTTTGACATATTTGCGCTCCAGCACTTTCAGGCAACAAAATAAAAATCTGCAAATAACAATCCACTTCTGGGCAAAGTTTGACCTAAAATGACTCCACTGACTTAGGTGTTTCAGCATGTAACTGCATTTTTAAGTCCTCAGCCCGAGCATGACCAAACTACTCGACCTCTTCAAAGTGTGGAAAAAGTATAACGGCAGCCAAACACTTCTTCATAAAGCAAGTGTTGAAGTGTTGCCTTGTAGACTTTTTAATCTTACTGCCTCGGTTTTATGTTTGACAAGACATTTTAATCAGTCGTGGGGAAAGTGGTTTGTTTTCTTGCACTATATTAAATGAGACTAATGTATGGTGCTATATGTTCCTACTTAAGATTAAAAAAGATTTACAGCATTGTTTGATCTTTTTACAAGCCTGAGTTATTAAAAGTCATCAAACAGAAGTGGTTTGCTGCTTTAGGTAGACCGTTTTTTTTTCAACATGGCACCACGGTATGGGACAAGGCCAACATGAAAGTTGTCGGCGGTCGATAAGTGATGATGTGTGCAGATGTGTGTACGTCCTACCCCCTGGTCAATTTCCCCCGAGTGTCTGTGGGGGAAGCCCGGTATAATTACGGGCGGGGGGAGGGGAGGAGCACCGTTTAAAAGCAAGAGTTGGAAAAGCCAGTGTCTGAATTATACATGAGGCAAAAAGTGTGGCTATTAGACGATGGGGGCTGTGGGCGACTGTGGTAGGCTAATGTGTGTTCCCATCACTCACAGCATGCAGGTCTCACAGCAGACGAGGTTTGTTTTGTAACAGTTGTTTCAGTGCTTGTTTGGATTTTCAAGTTAAGAGTTCATTTAGAAAGGCCTTCATCCTTTGGTAACCACCGAGCTTTTACTTCCAAAAGTGTAGTACAGTTTTAAACATAAAACACAAAAAATACTGTCTGTTTAGGTAAAAGCTAAATGTACATATTAGGACTGACATAAAATTATGGTTATATAAAGTGATAACATACTGCACCAATGTGTTTCAGCACAAAGACCTTCTGCAGTAAAAACGTAAAACCCACTTATTCAGAATGGCTTTTGGCACTTAGTGGTTCTGTGACACTGCTCTGTTTTTATTATGGTTTGTAATTATCTTTATTTGTTGTTAATGTTGTTCAGCGTCTTGGTCAAACTGTGGTTGTTGTGTAAGGTGCTATATAAATAAATTATTGATTGATTTACCGCCTGCCCCCTGCCTTTAGTGTCCATCCTGACAGCTGCTATTTCTCAGTTCTACATTTCTCCATTGGAATGAGGTGAATGGTGGCAGTAGTAAAAGTTGCGGTCTGGTGATCTTGTTGTTGCCACGGTGATGACTTTGTATGTGTGCACATGGGGGTAGTCGCAAAGGGCCAAAGAAATCTGCTGCTGTCAGCAGAAGCACTACGGCAGAAATCGAACCCGGAGGGAGACAGAGATAAGTGATGAATTGGAGTGTGTTTAGGGAGGTTGGTCCTGCTACACTCCAGCTTGTCCAAGAAAAGACATATGGAGCTTTACTAACATTTTTGAAATGGAGTAGTAATATACAGTTGTGCTCATAAATCTACATATCCTGGCAGAATTTGTTTGTTTGATTATTGGGCCATTTTTCAGATAATGTGAATAACACAAAAACCTTTCTTTCACTCATAGTGGTTCGGTGAAGCCATATATTGTCGAACAACTGTTTACTCTATTTTTAATCATAATGATAACAGAAACTACTCAACTGAACCTGATTTTGGCCTGATAACATGCACACAAGTTGACACAAACAGGTTTTGAATGGCTACTACAGGTAACCATCCTCACCCGTGATCAGTTTGCTTGTAATCCGTGTGTGTGTATAAAAGGTCAGTGAGTTTCTGGATTCTTGACAGACCCTCTGCAATATCCCACTGTATAAAACGGTAAGAGATATAAAAAAGATACCCAAGGAATTGATAATTACAATCAGCCGTTTTGAAACTCTAATTAAGAAGTGAAAATAAAAAGGTCAGGTAGACCAACAAAATTGTTTGGGATGCAAAGAAAAATCCACAAATAACTTCAGCTACAATACAACACTCTATGGAAAAAAGTGGTGTGGCAGTTTGAAGATGTACAATAAGGAGGCACTTAAAGAAAATTGGGCTGCATAGTTGAGAAAGCCATTACTATGCAAATGCCACAAAGCATACCACTTACTATACGCCGAACAGCCCAGAGACAAGCCTCAAAACTCATGGAACAAAGTCAAAGATGTTTTGAAGATCTGTGAGCTACAAAGACACTGGAAATTATTAATGCAGCTTGTTATCAGGAAATGGAGAATTTGCATGCAGTGCATGGGACGTACCTGGACGTTCCAACATGACAATGATCCAAAGCACAAGGCCAAGTCGACCTGTCATTGGCTACAGCAACATAAAGTGAAGGTCCTGGAATGGCCATTTCAATCTCCTGACCTCAATATCATTGAGCCACTCTGGGGAGATCTCAAATGTGCAGTTCATACAAGACACCCCAAGAATTTACAGGAACTGGAGGCTTTTTGCCCAGAAGAATGGGCAGCTGTACCATCTGAGAAAATAAAGAGCCTCATCCACAACTACCACAAAAGACTTGATGTCATTGATGTTAAAGGTGGCAATACATGGTATTAGAAACAGGGGTAAACTTTTGATCAGGGTCATTTTCTTGACAATAAATGGCTTCACCCAACCACTGACTATGAGTGGAAGAAAAGTTTTTGTGTTATCATTCATATTCTCTAAAAAATGGCCAAAAAAATCACAAATTATGCCAGGGTATGTAAACTTGAGCACAAGTGTATTTCATCTAGAGATAGACTGCATTTCCATGGAAATGTCTCCAGACGAACATGGCCCCATGGTCTTCTCTGTGCTCATCCGCGAATGCAACTCAAATACTGGCTTTGGGATGTCCCCTACTCACCTGTCGTATTGATCTGCTATGCTTTCGTTTGTGAGCTATTATTGGCTGCCTCCCATGTAAAGAAAGGAATAAAATGGTGCAATACAGGCAGTACAAATTAACTGCATAGGGCAGGTGTGTCATAAAAAAGGTGTTAGATCAATGCTTTGAATCAGCTGTAAAGAATTTATATTGTTTGTATTCTTGTTACCCAGTTTTTGGCTGTGTACTAGAATCAAATTTTAGGTCTAATCATATTGCAAGATGAATCAAATAGTTTAACAAGATCCAAAGGGAAATACACTTTTTGAAAATGTAAATGACTGTCATTGGCCAATTAGGGATGACTAACCGTCTCTCCTCTTTCCATTCTGCAGATGACAGATCTATGTGCTAAACACTACTCTGAGGAAACTTCAAAGTCTCACAGCGACAGTCAGTAAAAGGGCTGGTAGAGAGGAGCAGATGAAGACACCCTTGATGTGGGCCACTTAATATCAGTTAATGGGCAGCACTACCACACAAATGTGGACCTCCCAAAACGCAGTCATCAAATAACTTGAACTACAAAATAAACACATCACAGAGAGCAAAAAAAAGAGCCTTGCAGCCATGTCTGAACACAAGGACATGACACACCGCCACCTGCGGCACAAGCTTCAGAGTCTGGGCAGGAGGCTGGATGAACTGGAAGAAGCCACCAACAAGTTGCAGAAGTCTGAGGATGAACTGATGGATCTGCAGGTAACACTGAAATATAACCTTGTAACCACCAAAAAGATAAGACCACTACAGCGACAAAAGCAGCAATATCTTTTATATGAGCATGCAAGTTAGAATCACCACTAGTGGCTAGCCAAGGCCAGTCATCACTAAAAGCTCTAGTCACCAGACTGAGTTTAAAAGAAGGGAGAAACTAGATTTACTAAAGGCTCTAGCTCTTAATCTACATTTACAGTCTTTTGGGTCCTCTTGTATCCTCGAAGTGTAAAGTTCTAGTTGGCTGATATGGTACTAATAGCTCTTTAAGATGTGCTCCATTTAATTGACAGCAGTAATGCTCTGAAAACTTCAGAGCATTACTTGTACATCTTAACCCATCTCCTGCCTACTCTAGCCTTGGTCCACCCTCCATTACAAAATATATCATGTGTGGTGTTTGTTCTGCCATTAAGTGAAGAGACTTAATGCATGTTTTTTCTGTTCGGATTTCAGGACAAAATATTTCAAGCAGAGGGCAGTAATTCAACCCTGCTCAGTGACGCTGATGCTCTACGAAAACGACTTTTAAAGATCCAGGGAAAAGACGAAGAGGTACGCAAAGCCGAGGACCTGTGCCGTACTGTCCGAGAGAAACTGGAAGAGGAGGAAAACCTCACCAAGGAGCTCAAGGCTGAGATTGAACGTCTTCAGCGCCGGATGGCCGAGCTCGAAAAACTGGAAGAAGCATTTGGGAAAAGCAAGTCTGACTGTAGCCAGCTCTGTCTAAGCCTTAATGAGGAGAAGAACCTGACGAAGAAGCTTGCATCAGAGTTGGAAGCACTAAAGGTGCGTGTGAAAGAAGTGGAGGGTTCTGAGACAAAATTGGACAGAGCAGAGCAGGCTTTGTCTATGGAGCTGGAAAAACTTAAAGGATTCACTCAGACATTTGTGAGTGAACGCAAAAGACTGTTGGAAAAGCAAAGAGAGGATGAGAAAATCATCCTGAAGCTATCAGAACAACTGGAACAACAGAAGATACATCTTGGGATGTCGGCAGATCCCGCTCGTGCAGACTTTATGAGGTCTCGAATTGAAGATGAACTATCCTCCACGGGGCTTCTCACAAGCAAACTGACCGCACGCAAGAAGAGTCTTGACTACTTGAAGTTGACAGATGATAAAATTGGAATTGTGAACAAATCTCAGAATGAGAAGAACAGTGGTCTGGAAGGTTCGCAGGAGGAGGACAATAAAGTAAAAGAGCTAACGCTGGAAGTGGAGAGACTCAAAAGCCGCCTCAAACAGTTGGAGATCATGGAAGCCGACTTGAAGAACTCTGAATCTAAAAATGTGGAGCTTCATGAGAAGTTCCAGCTTGAACGGAACCGGGCTCGACAGTTAAGCGAGCAAGTGGAACAGCTTAGAACGCAGCTTTGTGGGAAAGGACTTGGTAATGGAAGCAGTAACATTTGCCCTAACAGCCCTGCCAAAGTTCTGGAGAATGGCAAAGCTGAGAATGAAGAACTTATCGGAAAAGTTGGTTTCCGTCAAGAGAAACCTAAATGCCAGAAGGTTGCATCCTTCTCCGAACCCATTTCGCCCAGGCACCGGATCAGGGATTTGTCTCCTCAGTATAAACGAGAGACAAAGCTCAAGAGCCTCTCAGAGGACAGCTCTCCTAAGATCGGGAGGAGAGCTCAAAGTCCGGCGCACAAGAACAGAAAGACTCCCAAAACCACTTCAGTTTTAGCTGACAATGGCTTGAGAGACCCTGGTACCAGAGGTATAATGCACACCTCTGCAAACACCCCTCAGAAAGTGTCTGTCCTGAGCCGCTATCCTCCAGCTGCTAATGACCAAAAAACTCTGAGGACTGGCCACAAGCAGATTGACGGGGACAGCAAAAAGGCAAAATTTTCCAAGCTGTACACGGGTAGTGATAGTGAATCAAACAATTCCGACTCAGTGCCTGACAGCTGCACTAATGCCAGCAGTATTGGGGTGTTAGAGAAGAACACAGCCTCAGACCAGGAGGCCACAGAAACCATTCAGGAAGTCATCTCAGCACCCCTCACCTCCAGCCTGTCCAAAACCAATGGGTCCTCCACAGCTTACCGATCGCTTGTGTCTCCACTATTACTTAATACAGACCAGGGCTCTGAGGGGCATTCTTCTGCATCTGAAACAGAGTCTACTGGTTCAAGGCCGTCTGAACCCGAGCCAGTAATGGAGACACCCACTGTCACTGTCAGCAGTAGGACTTCAAAGTCTAGATTCTCTCGATACACTCCCATCCATGACTCCCACTCAGAAGGGTCCTCCTCACGAAGCTCTTTGACGAAGAGCTCCACAACCGGACTCATCTATCTGAGGTAGGACATCAAGGGCCCACGCAAGCCTTGTCAGGGATTGAGATCCAGCGGGTATGCAGCCCACGGGAAGCACTGACGTCTAAAGCTGTCATTAAGCCAGCCATTGTTGAGATCGACAGGAAGGAAATGCTCATCTCAGAACCATATTCTGCCAATGGCAAACCCAAAATCTTCACCAAACCAGTTGTAACCACCACCAGTAAAATGACCAGCAGTATAACCATCTACCCTAATGACCCAAGCTCGTCCCGGACCAGCAGCCGCAGCAGCAGCCTTTCCAGTGAGCCCATTTCCACCAAGGAACGCCACACCTCCACCAGTAACATTCTCATTGGTATGTTCACACAGCTATATTGTCCGCATTCTTGTCCTGTTGACTAGGCCTGTTTAACTGAACTACTGTCCTTATCTCAAAATTGACTCAAAGGGGTCTGTTACATTTGTCTAAAGTTTTAGAAGGTAAAACTAAAAAGTTAAACGCTTAAGTATCTTAAGTCATAAAAAACAGTCCAGTAACAAGGACTACCTTTTAAATAGTTTACATCTGGCCTATGTCCCAGTCCCCAATGCAATGTCCCTGTTAAATATTATGGCCTCATCAACACTATTAAAATGTTTTCTTACAATTGAAAGCAATTTGTCAAACTATATTTATTTATCGGACCAGAAAATCTAGGTATTTTGCTCTGAGCACTGGTTGCTCTGCCAGTTCTGGGGAGAGAAGATATGGAAGGCGTCTGGTCCAACTCTAGTCCAACTAAGCTGTATACATGCAGCAGTAGCTCATATATAAAGCTTAATCAACTGCATAGAGTTGGCATGTTAGATCTGTTTTCAGTTAAACACAGTTTATTTTAAGTTGTGAACACATTTGACTAAAAGTAGTTTTGATGCTGTCAGCTGTTTGCGTCTGTCTGGCTTTGATTGGATATTTTGTGGCATTGACAGGCCACAGCCTTGACCATCACGGCAGCATCTCCATCCCATATGAGATCTCAATCCCCAAGAGTGACATCACTTTGCGCTCCTGCCAGGACCAGGACTGTGAAGAGTATGAAACGTTCCCCTCAGGGTCCGGACACCACAGCACTTCCAGAGTAGAGACCACCACCAGCCAACTATGCTGCCAGCACCGTAAATACAGCCTGCAGTCCCTGGACAGTACCTCAGCAGACATTAACAATGCAGAGTCTGGCTTTGAGAGCAGCAGCAGCAGCACGGCCACGGTGACGAGCTGGAGGAGTCACAGACAGGGCCAGCTCTCCAATGAGGACAGTTTAAATGAAATGAAGAATGTAACCGTGAGGAGCACATGGAGGAACAGGGGCCCAGGGTCTGTGGATGAGAGCGGTAGAGGGACGGGTGGTTACAGGTCGATGACTGACGGAGGCTCTGAAGATGAGACCGAAGCAGCAACATGGAGGGCATACCGCGCAACCACTGTGGACACAGAGGAGACTGTCCACAGTGGGTCTGGGGCTACTGCACAGAGGACTGCCAAGCCGTCCCCTGCAGAGGTGAGACCAGACACCATTTCATAAAAATGCTTTAAAAAGTACACTGCTACCAACAAGTATTTTAAAAAGGCGTGTGTTGTGAGAGTCATCGAATGATAAAACCCTACAAAAATTTATATAGGTAAGCATAATTTGATTTTGTCTAAAAAAGTATAGTCTGTCAGTAGGAACAAAACAGATGAAGTCATTGAAATCACCTTCCCCATTGTGATACTTGATACTTCGCCAGGTCAAGTTGACCATATTTGCAGCTAAAAAAAATACATAATGGAGTGACTGGTGAGTGAAAGAGCTTCTTGTCAAATGCAATACATGGCTCAGTTTCTCATTAGTGACTGAGCAATACAAAATTTTATACATTTGAGAGAATTGGGCAACTGCTCAAAGCATCCCATCAGTGTGACCCTTCTCTGCGGCACCAGTTTTTGTGTGGACCCTTGGAAACATTTATAGTCCACCCATTACAGTGAAACAAGTCTCAACATATTGCACAGGCTGTATTACCTAGCCTGTAATGTCTGTATATATTTTGTGGGCTTTAAAGTTACCACAAATAATATCATTATTAAGACAAGAATCAAATCCCAAATATTGTCTTGTTAGATGTTCATGCGGCGGATTAATAATGTCGCCACTAAAGAAGCAGAAGAGCCGGCGGTGACGCGTCGAGGCAAACGTGCGCAGTCCCCAGCCACAGAAGCAAGACTGGGACGGACTATACCCCATGCACCAGTGACCTCTCAGTCATGGGGCCGGTCATACACACCACAGCCAACGGTAAGGCAAAAACTAGGCTCATATAACAATATTCATTCTCTAGCGTTAGATGGTGATATTGAAAGAAGCAGTGGTGTAAAATGCTTAAATGACAAGTGTAGAGTCTAAACCGCAGGTCTGAGCTCCTGCTGTGTCCCATTGCTTGCATTTTCCCTAATTCTAGGCTGGGAGACTTGGTGCTTAGTGCAGCATTTTTTTTTTTTTTTTTTTTTTTGCTTCTGCTGCCCATAAGCACAAAGTGAAAAAGGGTGGGACAGAAATGAGAGAGAATGGAAATGAAAAGGACCTTAACAGAAGGAAAATAGCGTTAGAGACAAACCTCAAAGTGAAGAAAATAGATGTTTTTATAGTTAAGTGACCACACTGCAGTCTCACCCCACCAGACTTTATAGCTATAGGCCATTTATACTGTTTGTGTGTCTTATTGAGATGTGCCCTTGGCCTATTGGATAATGGTCCAACTAAGTTAGTAATGGAAAAGGTTTGGTGCAGAATGTGCTGTTAGCTTGCAGAATGGTAAAAACAAAAGAAACGGTAACCCTCTCGAGAATTTGTAAAAACCTAAATCACTGATGGCAGTAACTGGTACAAGTAACTACTAGAGATTAAATTCTAAACTGAAGATTTATCCTAGGAGGAGGTAAACATGTCAGGGGTTGACAAGAAAAATGTGACCTTTCTCCAAGAGCTAGGACACTAGTGCTAGTTACAAATATTGCACCCTCATGAGACAGTTACAATCTTAAGCCAAGATTTTGACGTTTACACAAGCCTCTTTTATGCTCACTACTTTTAGTTTTAGGATTTTCATCTTTCTTACGTCTCACCTTGTGCCATACAGCATAGAAATCTGAAATGGTCCTGTCTTAAACCCATTACAGCATGTAGTAACAGATAGGGCTGGGCTATATGGCCTTAAAAGTATTTCATGATATAGGCTATGAAGAAAAGTCATGTGTGTGTCGCAGCTCCCTGTTGTGACCCTGTGTCCCTGTGTCTCACCCTGCTCTAGCACTCGGCGACCTGCGTTTCTCTGTGTGCACGGTCACATTTGAGAGGAAGAGCAATGCGTTGCTCTCCTTAAACAAAGCTGTAAAGTCGCACATCACAAAATACTTCTGTCAGTCTGTTTTAGCTTATCCCCTGTATTTTTACCAATAAAATAGTCCAATATCTCCGTGCATTGCATGGGCCTGGTGTATTTAAATTAGAGAGGTAAACCGGTGCGGCCAAGACTCGGCCAAGACAAGTTAGTTTAAGCTTTTTATGAGCAAATAGAGAAATAGTTTAGGCTGTATGCTGACTCTATACAAGTGCAGTTAGAGAATGCGGAGAGTGGAGCGTAGTTTTCATTAATGACTGCTTCATTACGACTAATTGTTGCCGCTATTTGTCTGCTATAATGTGATAATTGTTATGATGGATATTATTACCAGAAAAAAATGTACCAGTATTTTTGTGAGCGATATGATATGGCACTGCCTTAGTAATAGAGGTGTCCCAGGAGATGGGTAAAGACGGCATAAATGGGACATCTCAGAGTTGTGTGAAATGGATATTAGGCGTGTGCATTGCCGTAATTGCACAGAAACAAGAACTGCATGTGGATAAGGCTTTGCATTAGTGTATCGTTATGCAGATTAGCCATGTGCATTGTGGTTTTGATTTCACAAAGATTTTTTTTTAATTTTTTCTCAGAACAAAAACAGCAATAACAACTCGCGTGTCTTATTTGCTAAAGTGAACAGATTAACAAACCGTCCAGCTCCATTTCTTCCAGAATTAGTTTTCACCACTAAATGCAATAAGTTTGCAATGTTTTTTAACGACATGGTTCAAGGCATTAAACATGCGATACGGTCCAAAGGGCATACAACAACACTGCAGCCACCTAGGAGACACAAATTTTACACTCATTAATGACAGAGCAGTTGAAGAAACTGTCACACATCAGTCCAGTTTTAACATCTCTGCACTGGCTTCCTGTTGCTCAGAGGATAGACTTTAAAACTGCACTGCTGGTTCTCCTAATGGTTCAGCACCAGACAAAATTTCTGAAATGCTAGTTCCTTATGAACCTTCTCGGACTCTGAGAACATCTGGGACAGGCCTTCTGCTCGTGCCCAGAGTTAAAACTAGCGTTTAAGTTTCATGCAGCAAAAATGTGGAACAGCCTCAACTTCAACAAAGTTCAAGGGGAAATTAAAAACCTTCCTCTTTTGCTCCACCTTCATTCAGTAAAGACAACTGAAAGTGTTTTTTATCTGCACTTTTCATCTTTTAAATTGTTATATTATGTTTCTTTTTTAAAATCTTGTCTATGTACTTTATTTATAGTGGAAAAACTTGGATAATACATTTTGGGGTAAATTCCATGTAAATTTTTCATTTGTGATAAAATGTTCTTGCAGCGTGTTATCAGTCATACCTAAAGTCAAATGGCTGGGGACAGCTCGTAGTGTGGCCTCCTTCGCTGTCAGTTTGACAAAGTGCTCCTCAGACTCAGTGTTTTTCTGTTGCGTTACTACGGAGACAGGCACACAAACATGCTGAGTGCTTTCGGTCCCATTCATCACTTTTGCTCATTTATAATCCAGGACAACTTATGTACTGCAGCTCCATAGTTTTTTCTGCTATTTTTACCAAACCCTGAGGAATGCTTCGGAGGAGACAGATTTCACAAGTGCACAGAAGGAAACGCCTTATACGGCTAATTGACCTTTGATCTGACCCCTTCAGTGTCAGCTAAATGGGGAGGACAAGCATAATTTTTCCCGGACTTGTCAAGTCACTCAAGTGACCTTCTTTTTTGTGTTAGTGGCTGTAGGCCAGAGTCAAAGGAGAGGTTATTAACAGGACATGACCTTGACACCAAAATACATATTGATCCTAATCATATTTCTGCATCATTCATTCAAAATAAAGCAATAGATGTATATTTTAGCAAGAGGTTCATTCACACTGCACTCACATTTGGCCAGAGCAGATCATACATTAGGTTGGACGTGTTTTGACAATGTTAATTTTAACACTTGACAACTAGAATCATATTTTAAATTGATTAAAGGTGATTTCCATGTTACTCTGAATGAACTGTTGTCGCATTACTTGCCATGTCCTTGTCTATTCATTTTAAAAGTGTTGTGAAATGAGAAATAATTTTTACGTAATTTGGACATAATTGCAGCCAGATAACAATCTCACTCAACAATGTTTACAGAGTCTGCATAATTTATAAGATAAGAAAACCATTATTAGTCCCACAATAGGGAAATTGCATTTTGCAACAGTAGAAGCAGCAAAATATCACACAAAAAGCCAGCTGGCCACAACAAACTAAAAATAGATATTACTAAATATTTTGATTTTAAACAGAAACAGGGTCTGTAATATTTAATAATAGTCACTACTTCTCATTTTGGCATAAAGATGCATGACCACTTTCACCCCCTCGGGTTGGCACACCTTTAGGACGAGGCCAGACGTAAGAGGGATATTCTGCAACAAAAGGTGAGCCTAAAGTGAGCTATTTCAACAAAACATTATTCCTACTCAATGTAATATTATATTGGTCTGGAAGGACAATGTTGTGTCTTTTTTATTCAGGCTGTGACTTATATAGCTTTGTAATCTGACCAAGTCCTTGCCCTCCCTCTGAACAGAACAGTAACTGCTGACATGTTTGATTTAAAGCTATTTATGATGCCTTTTGCTGTGGGAATTTCCAGTGTGTCTTTGTTGACTCAATCATCTGAAATAAACTTGGTCATACTAGATCCATTTTAAAACATTTTGGCCACAGTGTGAAAAATGCTTGTAAACATTTGGTCTTACATGTGTTGAAGTACTTCTGACAGTCACTGGGTTGGACTGGGTCAGTTTAAAATGAATCCTCTGGGGTTTCAATCAATCCTGCTGCAGTTTTGGGATTAGTTTGTGATTGTCAGGTCATAGGTTAATAACAACATTATTCAAACTGATCAAAGAGGCATGTAATCTAGTCTCCTAAGTCACAGCCAAATGGCCAAACGTTACTTCTTTCTAGTTCAGTAAATTACAAAAAGATTTTATTTTTTTATTTTTTTGGCCAGGAAAGGATTTGGCTAGATCTGTCAAAACGTCTTCAGCAATCACATCACAGAAGCAAAGAATGTTACAGTACAGCAAAAAGACTCCACTGATCTTTAATTGGTCATTAAAGAGAAGACTATAAATACCCTGCAGTGATTCTGTATTGATTGTATATTGTATTGTTAAAAAAATATTTATAAATAAATCATTGTTTTGATCCTATCGAAGGATAGGTCATAGTCATATTTTCCTTTAGTCAGTGTTGATGTGAAAGTTTGGCAACAAATTAAATCAAAAACGAGTTCAAAGGGTCATAACTAAACTAATAATCTGCTGGTCCTAGGTTTAGCTATGACTGTTCTTGTGCCCATAAATACATTTATTGAATCATTTGAGCAATGGGATACTCATCATTACTTCCAATGTCAATTGGAACAATCATCATGTTTTAGATTCAGTGGTAAACTGAGCCACATCTGCACCTAACCTACAAATACACACACAAAAGCTGATAATGTATTCCTTTATGTTGCCTGCCACATCATATATACTGCCAATAGCAGTTGTGTTTTCATTTACAGTTGTCCTCATAAGTTCACATACCCGGACAGAATTATTAATTTTTTTTAATTTCTTTCACTCATAGTTAGTGGTTGGGTGAAGCCATTTATTGTCAAATAATTGTGTTTACTCTTTTTAAATCATAATGACAAAAGAAACTACCCAAATGACCCTGTTTAAAAGTTTACATACCCCAGTTCTTAAAACCCAGTTCTGCTAAATTCCCGGGCTTTCTTGCATTAACTGCACGTTTGAGATGTCCCCAGATGGCTCAATGATATCTAGGTGATGATATCCATGCAGCCCATTTTTCTTCAAGTTCTTCCTTATTGTGCATCTTGAAACAGCCACACCACTTTTTTTTCAGTCTTGTATTTCAGCTGAAGTTATTTGTGGAGTTTTCTTTGCATTGCAAACACTTCCTGGCATTTGTGGCTGAAGTTTTTGTTGGTCTTCCTGACCTTGGTTTGGTTTCAACAGAATCCCTCATATTCCACTTCTTTATTAGAGTTTGAACACTGCTGATTTGCATTCTCAATTCCTTGGATATCTTTTTATATCCCTTCCCTGTTTTATACAGTTACATTACTTTGACAACTTATTTGCTTTTCCCATGACTCAGACAGAAATGTCAGTGCTGCACTGGATGAAAGATGCAAGGGTCTGTCAGGAATAACTGACCTGTTATATACTCACACACTGATTACAAACAAACAGATCACAGGTGAGGATGGTTACCTTTAATAGCCATTCAAACCTTTTTGTCAACTTGTGCATGTTATCAGGCCAAAATTACCAGGGTATGTAAACTTTTGATCAGGGTCGTTTGGGTAGTTTCTGTTGTCGTTATGGTTTTAAAAAGAAAAAAAAAGCAAATCTTTTACAATAAATGGCTTCACTCAACCATTAACTATTATATTATTATTTTTCATTTTCTCTGAAAAATGGCCAAAATAAATCACAAATTCTGCCAAGGCTAAGTAAACTTATGAGCACAACTTTATGTATGTTTTATCGCTGACTCTTGAGATCATACTGTGCTTGGGTGACACATTGTAACTTTCACTGTGAACATGGCAAAAGTGAAGTTGGTTAAAACCTGTAGGCCTCCAAACACAAGCTCTCTCTCTCTCTTTGTTAATCAAGGCGGACTTTAGTGCTTTGTCTATGAGAGGTCTGCAGATCAATATGCTCCTTGAAGTGTGTCAGTCTAGGCTTGTGAGTAGAGGGCCCAGAGCTTTCTCAGTGGCCGCCAAAATCTGTGGACTAGCCTCCCACTTCACATCAGGGCAGCCCAGTCACATGAACGCTTTAAAACTGTTCAAGTCTTATTTTTTCTCAGTGGCATTCAACACAGAATAAGATCCTTTGACTTTTATCACAGGTTTTAATGCAGCCCTAGTGTACTGTATTTATCTAATAGTGTCATTTTATTTATTTTGTACACAGTATGCTTTACATTGTATTGCTTTGCTTGCACATAGTCAAATTGTTGTTTTTTTATATGTGCTGTACAAATAAAGTTTGCACTACTCTGTACTTTGCACATTAGCTCATTACATATTACTGACATTCGGACATGCTCCCTCCTGCATAGGGCGAGAATGCACAAATTGTTGAATACCTTGATGTCCATGTTAGTTTAGCAATGCTAAAATGATGTTGAGACAGGTCCAGATTCATTTTTTGATTCATTTCCCAGGCCTATTACAGCCACAGTTCTTAGAAACAGTCTCCTGGCAGTTATTTGGCAGCATCATTGAAACATAACTGCAATGCAACACACATGTTAACAGCTGTATTTTATAACCATGTATTTATACAATAAACACTGAGCTGAAAAATGTATCAGGAAGCTTGGAAATCATTTTGGATCCAATTCTGAGATGGAAAATGTATAGGAATCCTGATTAGAGCATCATAGCGGTGGGAAACCTCAGCCCGTTCATGAATGAGCCGTGAACTTATGGTTGGCAGAGGACAGCAGGCCGACATGGCTGATGAGAGACAAACTAAAACTTCCTTTGTGGAATCAGAACCCAGCAGCAGCAGCAAGGTTAAGTGTTCGCCTCATGTGACCCGCACACAGAAAGCTGTCTGGAATAACAGTCTGTGCGCAGCGGCTAAAGTTAGATGGCAAAGTGTTTTAGGAGTCGGATAAAACAGCAGGCTGTGTGCGCGAGACAAAAGAGCTGCGGATAGCAATAACAGAATGTTTTTACGAGTTATGGCTAATAAATAAATCGTCGTCTCATTAAATCAGCGCGTTCCTGGAGCGCCCCAAAACATTCCGCTTAGTGTCAGGAGTATTGTCTTGCATGGAAGGTGATTTAAGAGTCGGGGTTGGCAGAGAAAGTTAATTCCTTAAAATCAGGCTGCAGACCAAGGGCCGACAGATTTAAGGCAGAGTTGTAATTTGTCCTGCAGAAGCTCTTGAGCTCTTGACAGGCCACTGCTGTTGTTTTGGAAATCTACTGGTCTTTACTTAGTCCTTGCTGTTGCTCAGCTTTGAGAAAAAAAAAAGTGTTGATAACCAATTTGCAACTATATTAGCTTTGTGTATGCTTAGAGTGTTTGTGTTATGGAAGTATTATAGACCTGTACTTCAAGTCAGTCATGGCCACTTTTGATTTTCAATGGGAGCTTCTAATTGGAGCAGGTTTTTCTCTTGAAGACAAGACAGAGCGTTGACGTCTTCAACATTACACACACAAAAAACCAAACCATACAATAGTTAGCCATTTTGAAAGTTCTAGGTGTCTTGTCAACCATATAACGGGTTATTTACACTGCAGTCTCCAGGGTAAAACACTTTCTTGGCTGCATAGAATATGTTCCACTGCAATACCATGTGTGGCCACTGGTGAATATAAGGTTTTAACAATACTATACTTTGTATAAAAAATATGACAACACCACTTGGACAAACAATACTTCTACATCTTTTCAAATTTTTTTTATTACAGCACTGTCAAGATACATGTAGCTTCTGCAGAGAGAGGAACATGTTAAACTACTTCTTGCAATTAAAACCAATGTCATGCTTTTCGCTATATATCTGACACTTGTTTTGTAACTGACCACATTTTTCACTTTTTCTTAAAAAATCTGTTGTTTCTCAAACACTGATTTCACCCATCCTGTAAAAAAAAAAAAAAGTTTTCTGTTGGCCAAAAATTAGGAAAATAAATTGGGCAGGATGTATTATTAGAACAGAATCCTGCTCATTGCAATGGCAAAACATGTTTTTGGCATCTCGGTTGTGCGTCCCTAGAGGAAATGCAATACATCCATTGTGTGTCTTGTGTTCTACCCACCGTCGTGTTCCACATAGATAGGTGTTGGTCACTTATCAATTTGGCGGCAGGGGAAAGGGGGTGATATTTCATTATACATCCAGGCCTGCACCCATTGCTGACAGCTCTTGCATCTTATTTAATAATGTTTTATATAGTGATATATATGTGTGTCTTTTGGTATTGTTTTGTAATGTATTTATTTGCTGCAGTAGTTTTAAGTTTATAAACTCGTTATTAGAGTTTGAGTGGGTGCCAGTTTGTGGATGTGCTTCCTTTTGGGAGTTGGAGTACAAATACAAAGCAGTGGCTTACCATAGAAGGACAATATGCCACTTTTCTTTCCCTCAGCAACTGCAGCAGGAAGTGACCTCACTGACCCCTCCCACTTGGCAAAGGCAGCGGGTGACTTATTTCCTGCCTATAACCCTTCGGAGACCAAGAAAAAGCAGTTCAGCACAGCTCCATTAAAGCCAATTAGCAAAAAATGCTTTCGAAAAGTACATCTAAGGCCAACTGCAGCCCAAATGTCACTAATTATGCTGCTGTTTAAAAGCTGAAATTACAGGAGCAGGGTGCTGTTCTGTGTGCTTTAGGAACTGCTTCGTCATCTAACTCTTGCTTTTTGGAATGCAGTTGCCGGGTTATGAGAAGGGGCGTGCTGTTGTAGCCACCACACACTAGTAACTCTGGGTTTGTTTTCTATTCAGACCACTAAATTATAAATCTCTCCACTTGGGGTATGTTTGGGTTTTCTGGTTGGGGATTTTTTCCCCTGGCACAAATCCACATGACAGACTTCCCCTGTGACACGCCAGTTAACATAAACATCATGTGCTTAATGCCCACAAAATGCCAGCCAAACAAGGCCCAAACCATTACCAAAGGAACTTGATATCGGTGGGTGATTTTTCTGCAAGGATTGTAAAAAGGTACTATGGAGTTTAGTGTGCTTAGGCACTGCAAGTGTCACCTTCAGCCACTTTTTTGGAATACGCCATTGTTTAAAAGAACAGTGAGACAAGCAGGCACATTTATTGTGTTATGTACACAGTTTGTAGTTGAGCAAGTGTGCATGCGTGAACAACTGTTGCATTTTGCGACCCACCTCTTCTAACTGTGCTCAAGACCTGGAGGCCTTCTGTTCTCAAGCATGGATATGAGCACTCACATTAGCCAAAAGAACCAGATTTTAAAGGGCGTTCCAGGCCCGAGCAGGGAACGGTTTGCCTAAGGGTGCATGTGGGATTAAAGGAGTGTATTTAGAGCCATACACGAGGTTTTAAAACTACTGAAGTCCAGATTCAATGTTGTGCAGGAGTGTGAGAATATGACAACTTGAAAAAGTCAATCAGTTCTACACCATACCTTTTATTGAGTTCAGGTGAACAGGCCAAATTATTATGAATCAAAGAAAAATAGTCTGCGTGGGACAAAAGGGAACATTAAGGGAGATGTTACACAGTACTATGAAATTGTAAAAATGAAATATTATATAGCATTCATATTCTCACAGGTTTAGGGCATTTATCAACCAAACTGATGTTGTTTCAGTTCTGAAAACAAACAGCTTGTTGCCAAAAACTACACAATTCATCTTTATTATGCTGGAAATATTGCATTTCCGCTGGCAATGAGATACACATATGTAATATGTCTAATATAACATAATAGACACATTATGTATTATGATGTTCATGCATTGCTTCCAGTGTATGAGCTGCAGCAGAGGTGTTGTAACAAGAGGCAGATAACCCTAAAGAGAAACTGAAACCATTTTTTAGAAATGGTTTACTCTCCCTTTACATCTCTAACTGTATATTATTCTGTCTCTCACAGAGTGCTGATTCTGCAGAGCCCAGTGCCAACCCCGGCCACAGTCCAGCCTCCTGGAGACGTAATCTACCCAGCAGCGACGCACACCACCTGGGGAGCGCTAACGACCGGACGTCCAAGATTCCAGGGGCCTCCTCAAGAATGGACCTATGGTCCAGTCGGGGTCAAGGGTCAGGGGCCAGGACTGATGGGAGGAGCCGTCCTTGGAACCAACGTCAAGCTGAGCACCACTAGGCCTATAAACTGTAAGATAAAGACAGGTAGGAGACTTGATAGCCCTCTGAGACTTGATTAAAGGAAGGCAGGGTTAATTAACTTTAAATGTTAGAAGTGATTCAGTGGAAAAAGACTACACTGTGGCTCTACTCAAATATATGCACAGTGATTAAATGAAGCACATTCAAAGATGTGTCCTTAAGCACTACTACAGACCAAGTGTATGTATGAGAAACTACCACTGTCTCCAGCTCGTATAGATCAACTCCTCCAGTACAGAAGACAGTAACACTCTGGATGTGATTGTGGTACACAATATCAGTGGGTGACAGCTCTGTCGCTACTTTGTACCTGTCCTGGCAGTTGTCTTTTTCCCCAAAAGGCTTTTTGGAACATCTTGTGTGAAAGAACAGTTTACCCATTTGCCTGGACTAACAAATGAGATAATAGTAACCTACATTTGTAATTATAAAAATGTATAGTTCTGATGTAAACGGCAAGATTTGGAAATTACTGGTTGCCATTAATACGCCACAATTTTTTTCTCAGACAACTGAGACAAATGTATAGCAAACATTTGTATCCCTTTTCCTTTGTCCTGCATTCCTATACTGTTCTGTTTCCATTGTCTAGGAAAAGAAAGTAGTTCTCATCTCATTTTAGTGTTTGCAGTGGTTCAAATCCAGGTTTACTCAGATTAATTAACAATCTTAATCCGCTTGTTTTGAATCACTGTACTATATTTCATTAGCATTTAGGAGCTTGCAACTTCCAAACGTGACAAAATGTGCGCAAATAGACTACCCACCAAATGACTATAGTTTTTTTTTTTTTTTTTACTATTTTATAAAAAAGAATTTTTGTCTATATCTTACATATTGTGTCTTAAGTCAAATTATCTTTGGTGTCTTGTTTCAGCTCCTCAACGAGTCCTCAACCCAGCTTCAGTCTTATCAACGTCAATTCCCACCAGCTCCCACCAAATGTCCTCGTCTAAGACCAGTGAACTACCCACTCTCTAGACCCTGCAGATCGAACTGCTCCTTCCTCTGTCTAACTGGAACTCATTGTAAAAGTTGAAAGACAGTCAAGTGCCTGCATAGTGTTGGCCTCGTCAGCCTCTGTCTCCTCTTCTGCTACCCGTCACATGTATTATAGCGTAACCCGAGACTTGACAAGGGAGAGGCGGCATGCAGAGGACGCTGCTGAAGATTTTCCTGCACGCCATAGTGGACTTATTGTGACTGGAGTGATAAGAATGTCTTCCGAGAGGACATATCCTCGGTGGAGCTTCATGCATCAAAAAAGACGATGGAGTCGGCTCTTCATAATCTAAAGGATGTCAAAGGTGACCAAAAACAGGACGAACATTACCCTGATCATGTTTACTTTTGAAATTTTAAGGAAGAATTACTTCTTTTTTTTTTCTCCTCGTGTGCACAAACACCATGCATATTTTAATCACTAGGTTTATATATATATATATATTTTTGTAACCTATGCCAACATCTTCCAGCATGGTGCGACCTCAAACTGGATTTAATTTGGACTTTTCGAATGTTCAGAGAAAGTTTGCATGTTTAGGAGTCGTAAATGAAGAGCACTTGGAGGACCGGGACTCAGCATGCACTCTGCTTATTAAAAGGACTGCTGGTTGGCCACATTTTAGGAGCGCACACAGTTTCTCACACACATACATCAGGACTGACTAGTCTGGGCAATATCCCACATTCATCAGCTATTTTATATTAGTATTCTGCTTCTTCTGCATCATGATATATAAAACATAGCTTGCACAAAATCAATGCAATGTGGGAAAATGAGAAAACATGCTTACATTTTTATGGTGCTGTGGGAACTGTCCTCATTCACAAGTTTAAAGTTAGAGATTGGACTACAGGTGACCAGCAGCAGACAGTCACGGAAAGACAAAATGGCCGTTCAGACCGTTGTAACTGACTGGGTTCGCCGTGCGAATCGTCCTAATCTGCAACTCTTGTTTCTATATAGAGGTGTACTATTTTGTTAGAGCATTAAATGTATATCAACCTCACGATGGTATGTCGGAGCAATCTCTCATTTGTGGGGGACACTCAGCAGAGACGGTGCCGTAAATTTGCGTGTACATATGGGCCAGTAAAAACACATGTGTGAAAGGACATGTGACAGAAACCTCAACAGTGCCACACTCAGTCATTTTAGTGAAGATGTTCCTGCTGGATACTACTTTACACCAGACTGAGTGCAGCTAAACGGGTCATGTGAGGTGAATGTTGCCATAGAATGCACAGAGTATCTTGATGTTTTGTACGCACCAATACCTTTTCGGGGATCCATTTGGTTTATAATAACTGACGCTATGTGCACACTGTTATTAATATCAAATTCATACTTGTTGCTTTTATTTTTCATCCTCCACCACACACCTTACAATCTGAACCTAATATAGAGACTGCAAACCCTGTTTTAATTAAAAGTCTCCAGATTGTGCTGAAGTGTGATTAGGTTTTCCTTCACGACCAGGCAGTTCCAAACCTTACCACCGAACTATCAGCCTTATTAGAATGTAATGTCATTATTTTTAAAATCTAAATGGAGGCAGAGAGACCCAAAAAGTTAAAGCCCCAGTCACACAGAATTTATTTAATTTTTTGTTTAAATTTTGTCATTGGGTGTGACTTGAATCTTCAATGACTGACATTCAGGCGCATGTTGCACTGTTAAACAACTGGCAGCCTCAGCAACTTTGTCTTTGAAAAAAACTTATTTTAGCTCTCGTAACGCAACCTACAGTGATCGAAATCTCACAATGCCAATTTATGAAACCTTTTCCCATTGCCTTGTGAAAATGTGCTGTCACCATTTACATTGTCGTTTTAAAATGCATTAGTGTGGACATGATGTCGGACCGTGCTGGGAATGCTCGCGTGAGTGCACGCCCTCATGTGTTCCTCCAGGCCCCGTCAAGCTCTAATATTTATTACCCTCCGTATGAGAACATGTTTTATTGCAACTGCAGGTTGAAGGTGACCCTATCTTTCACTTTACAAATCAAACCAGGACGCTTTCTAAATCAGAGGAAATCCAGTTTTCACAACTGATTTATTTATTTTTCTTTATTACGTTTACCCAATACAAAAAAAAAACCTAAATGTCATGTGTCTCTTGGAATACAGTCCACAACTATATATATATTTTTTCACTTTACAGTATTTCATCTCTGGGGGAACTCCACTTGAGAGATGCCATGCCATTTTTTTCTATTATTCTTTAAGCCAAACATAAAGTAGAATTAAGAGTGTGCTGCTGAAAAAACTCTCATTTGGATTAGTGTGTCAGTGGGAGAGACTATTACCATGTGTCTGGGTCTCTGAAGCCACTGCAGCAAAAACCAGAGGAGGCACACAGTCCAGAGCCCCCTGCCAGAACCTGACCAAAAGTCCCTCTGCACTTCCTCTGTTATTGTTTCTGCTACCGCTCTGCTCAGTTACCAAGCTGAAGCACCATCTCCAAACCCATCTCTCATCTTTGAAAGCATTTTTCCTTTTAGTCAAACCCAAGACCCATTTAGACTCCCTGCTTTCATCTTCCTCATTTCCTCCCTATCTTCCCTTTCGTTTAGATTCCTTTCCTGTGGGGGGAAAATACTTCGGTCCTGGAGATGTTTTATTGGAGGCCAGAGCGCTGTCAGTGGACGGTGATGGGCAGCTCCCTCGGTGGCTCAAAGGTCAGAGGTCAGGGCTGCTGGTAATCCTGTTTGCGCGCCTTGACTCAGGGGATTCAGAATACAGGAGCTTGGCAGTGATGTCCACCTCAGGTCGGCATGCGGGGCCAGAGGCTGTTTTAACGTCCTTCTCTGTGGGTCAGGAGTATTTTTAACAAAGCTCCACCACTCTGCCCCCGCTGACCCTCGTTCTCTCTGCCACCACAGCTGTCACCGCTCTGACGTACTGTATTAGTCATCCACTATTCACCTGCACAGTCCTTAAATATTAACATACACTGGACATAGGCACATATACAATATTCATGATGACTGAAGTTAAGATCTCACACACAGACTGATATCCTAAACAGGTTTTTCACTAAATAATTTGGCTGCACCATATTAGATAAGCATGAGATATGTGATTACTTAGTTGATTATCGCAATATCGATATTTACTGCAATATTTTGATACCCCTTTTGACATATAGTAAAAGTTCACTTAAATTCAAATTTAGGAAGAAATAGAAGGCTCTAGACTAACTTCTAATGGTCAAGACTAAATCCAAACTAAACAAAATCTAAACCAGGATCACATCAAGACTAAACCAGATTTAAATTCAGGACTAAAGACAGAGGACATTTAGACTAACTTAATTTGTTTTGTTTTTTTAAGGCTTTGGTTGGAAGATTATTTTTGACATCGATTATGGTGTGATTCTCTGTCAGATGAAAGACCAGAACATTATTGTGAATAAGGTATATCTTTGCGATATTTCGATAACAACTCATTTGTGATATATTGTGCAGCCTTAATAAATAAGATGACAAAGTTGGATCATAACGTTAACAACACTGGCTTATAATCTCTAGTCGGTCGAATGGAAGTCATGTGACACTTGGTCGGCTTGAGAGATTATGAGTTGTGTTGACTTTGCCCATAGTGTTGTCAAATTAGTTATATCTTCATTTGGCCCTTGGAATCTATGGTTAACAAATGATGTTGATGATGCCGCCTTTTATACATTCTTGTGCCGAGCCGGTGTCCATCAGAACTGGGTCTTTAGAAACCAAATGTTTTGGGCCATGTACGGATCTACCAGCATCAAGCATGTTAACATGCCTAAGGACTTGCATGTTAATTTGATCGGTTATTCCACATATTGAACTTACAGTTACAAGTCACAAATGATCTGATTGGCTGATTTCCCCAAAGAGATAGGTAATTTTAGCAGTATTCCCTCTGACGGTTCAATCCCTGCGCTGCCCTGTAACTTTTTTTTTTACAAACTGCCCTCTGTTTGCCAGTTTCACCCAGAGCTCCCAGCTGTCGGAAACTGAAGGTTTTATGACTCGTTGGATGGTTTCCCTCCTGGAGACGGGTTTCAAAGAAAGGAGAGAGCTTTTTTAGAGGCAAACTTGTAACTCCATCCGTATGCTATGCATGCTGCTTTTCTTCCTTACAAGGCCCCAAAGTACACTAGGAAACCCTGCCACTATACATCCACTCCATCCAGCTGCACCCGGCAACCAGACTCATGCGAGCTCAAGCTCCTGCTTGTGTTTTGGGGAACGTGTCATTAATTACTTTATATGCCGTGAAAATCCGTAGCTATCGGTAATAAGAGCCTCTATAGTGTTGACATGCTGGAATGTACCGACTGCTCATGAGGGACACAAATAACACATTTCGAGAGCACCACAACAGAACTAGAACTAGTGCTTCTCTCAACTCTGAAATAATGATGGCCATTTAACAAACACTATATACTTAAACAAAACTAACATTGCAGGTAAATTGCAGGGAAGGACGTAGTGTGAGTGAAAGCAGGAACATTACCAGCACAGATGTGCTCTGAATTTTTATTCATCATGTTCACATTGTCAGTGTAGAATCCAAATTACTGCCCCCAACTGGCCATAAACCAGACCTGTTTCGTGCATGACCTGGTCAAGTGTGAACAGGGTTGACCTAAGAGTGGTCCCAGCAGACCGCACATGCAGAGGAGGAGCAGACAGGAGAACAGACCTGGGTGAAATGGCGAAACAAAACTGATCTCCTCTGTTCGTGCAGTTCCTAACCTTGCTTCTATGTTGGTACACCTATTTGTTTGTCCCTACTATCCACATACCCAGTGATTTGAATGACCCTGCTGCGTTCCAACAGTGCTCACAGAAATCCTCTAAAGCATCCTGGTTTATGCAGAAACGTTCTAAAGTAGACAAGAATGCACTCAGTCAGATTGCACGACTTGCTCAGAAGCAGGGAGCGGAGTCATGTTTTGTTAAATCCAGGGTCATGGTGTCGTTCGGCGGCGGAGACCGTAATCTGCACTTAACCAGCACTTAACTTAAGACCTCCGCCCTAAAGCCCCTTAGTCCCCATTGTCAGAAACTTTCCTCTCATTACTGACCCAAATGTACAACAGTCACATGTCTTTTTAATGCAGCGTACAGATTAAAGAACATTTAAAGCAATAAAGTGGCACGCTTTCCGTGTAAAGCATCGTTCTATAGCTCAGCCTTTTCACATTGTGCCAAAATCATTCCAGTGTTTCCCTAGTTTACGCACAGAGATGGTTCCAGTGTTTTTCCAAGATGGCCGCCCTGTCTCTTAATATAATCTTTTTTTCTCTCTTTGCTTATGTATGTTTTTATTTCTTTGAAACAAAGGATGTCTTATTTTGGAAGCTATATTGGATAGATTTAATTTAAGAAAAGAGCTTGTAATTTTGTAAAGTGGGCCTTATTATTGATATATATATATTGTCCGTCATAGTATTTTTAAGAATGTTTTTTTTTTTTTTTTTGCAAGACAATGTATGGTCGTTGTGTTGTTGCTACACTCCTGGAGAGTACCTCTTCCTGTGTTTTTGTGTTTGTTGTTTTAAGGCAAGACATTTCTCATGACCTGGAGGCACAGTGACACACTACGGATCAGCGACTCGGGAGAGGCACGCCAGGGTTGTGTCCCACTCCTTGAAGAATGGGAGCTATGTGTGTTTTATCGGAGCGGCGCTGAGTGCTTCCCCAGGTGTCGTCCTGTTTGCGACCACTGTTCTCATCTCCTTCACTCATAAAATCGGGATTCCGTGCTGTACGTTTCTAACTGCTGCCAAAGAGTAGGCCCCTGTACTACAAAGCTGGATTTTTGGGTTAGTGAGGGAACTATGGGGTTAAACCTGTGTTTTTGGCATCACAGAGCTGGTTCACTTTCTGTCTAAGGTAGATCTCCATAGAAACCGAACAGCTGACATGCTCTGGGAAAGGTTGGAGGAGAGAAATGAGCCTGTGTGGCAGAGAAAAAAAGTGTCCACACAATAGACACCTCAGATCGTGGGGAAAAGTGAAGAATCGCGTTTATGTTTTAAATGTTATTGTGGGCATAAAACTTGTACAATCGGCTTTAACATGATGTTGTAGCAGAACTTGACACGAGCCATGGGACAGTTGCAGGTTTCAAAATAAGCAGCACTTTTAAAATGTGATGATATCCATATTTACTGCAGCATATGAGCAGATGATGAGATAAAAGCGGAAAGTACCAAATTATACCAAACAACCTTTCTATTGACACTTTAAACTGAGCGGTTGAAATATTACATCAAATTGTGTGAAAGTGAGTTTAAACCTCTGACTAAAGACTTCTGTTTCTTATGTACTATGACAACTGAAACATCTGCTTATTTTTATTTTCCCTCAAAGTAATCATACCATCATAATGTCACATATGATTTTGGATGGAACTGTCCGTTGCACGACTTCCACGTTTGTGTATCTCCAAACCTGTCGTCGTCTTTACATGAAACCCAGGGTTGATTGAACAAATTGGTGACCAGCTTTGTGATGCCTCTAATCCAGATCAGCAGTTTAAGTTTTTCTCTGACGAGATAGAAGAGACCTATTGGGGGTCAGTTCAACTGGCTTCATAGTACAGCCCCCGGGCCCTCTCATGTGCACACTGCAACCACACATGTACATACTCGTACATATTCATTTCTTTCATGGATTAAAGTATGATTGGGCAGTGCTAACTGCCTCTGGACAGATTAACACAACCAATCAAAGAAAGAAAAACATTTTTAGATGAAGCATTGCTATTGGTTTGACAAGATTTCTAGAAAACTCTTTCTTGAAGGTAAGAAGTGTGGCCGGCCAGGCTGGACATTCTGAACAACTGGATCTTTTACACATGTTTCTACAATCAAACTGAGGCATTACAACCGTTTTGTTTCCAAATGCAATTGTGTGCATGAGAGGAGGACAGGAGAACGTTGAATGGAACGGGAAGCTTTTATGATCTATTCTTGATTCTCGGGGCTGCAGCAGTGGGACTGGATTTTTTTTTTTCCTTTTCTGTTTTAGGCTTAATCCATTGTGCATGTTTTAACCTTACTGTGGCTGGCGCACTCTGCATGTAGGTCTTGGAGCTGCCAACTGTACAGCAGAACATATGTATTCCAATAAAAATAAAACCCAACTGTTTGTAACACGTCTCCATGTTGGAATTTTGTCTCAATATGACCCTAAAAGGCCGCTCCCTTTAAGTTGCAGGTTTAAACTTAATCCTTTACGCTTTCTGTTAAAGCGGACTCAGCATCTTCCCGTCGGAGCCTGCGTGTGCAGTGGTGGTGAACAGCAGCAAAATGAGCACGCAAACAAATGAGGCAAATTGTTCAGGTACAGAAAGGGAAACCGCAAGCTGTTGTGGAATGCAAAGTCAGCACGCGTGTTCCTCTTAGAAAAGCTACACCGCCCTGCCCAGTAAAACCTACGACCTCTTTAGGCTTTTTGTAATATTGAAAAGTCCACTTTTACAGAATCTGATCAATAATCTGAAGTTTATATGTGGACAGTGTCAGGTGTGCTTTTATTGTTATTCATATGACATTGCTTAGTAACATCTGCAGAATACATAAACCCTGCTATTTCTATTTATACACACAATTACACCACCTGGTCTACATGTGTGCTCAATCTGTTTGTGAACGTGTGCGTGTGGGGTGGTAGTGGTGGAAAATCCATCTCAAGGAGGTTCTGCCTCAGACAGCGGTGCAGCAGTTTGGACCCTGATACTGGGCTGTCCTAAAGTATGCCTGTGAAGTCAACCACGATAGAGGGTGTACACGAATGCTTTCTGCCTCTGACAGGTGTCTCATGTGGATCACGAGTTTATACAGGTTTATATGAAGGGTTATGGAGGTCAGGCTTTGAAGAAAAAAAGTATGAGGTCTGTGAAATGTGATGTTCACATTAAACCGCATGGCTGTATTCTGAAATATGTGGGGCAGATAAGTTACTCAGTGCTTCACAAATGGGATTTAGGGAATATTGTTAATTTATGAAAAGCTTCTATGATGAATGTCCACTGGCCACACTAGAGGTGCTTCTAATATTGTCTCGGTCACTTCTTCCTCCACACTAAACTCTTACTCTGTAGGGATTGGGCCACTTCTACTGACTTCCAAAGTCCTGACGTTAGACATTCAACCAAAGTGACCAAAAACCAGGACAGTCCAGAGCATTTTCATAATTTGGGTATGAATGAATTTTTAAGCAGACACTTCAAAAAACACGCCAGGGAAAAAGTGGTTTGTCACAAAAGCAGGTAGGCAACATTTTTTCACTGGAACAGTTTGTCTTCAGTGTAGAAAGTCAACTAAAGTGGAGCAACAACAGTGTCTTGTGTGCCATTGCTGCACTTTGTTTTATATATTTGGGCACTGGGCAAATGACCTGGGGAAATCGAACACGGGTTATGCGGTGTACTGAGTGTGCCACAAAGGTGCCCCTAAATTTTATTTAAAACTTGCTTTTACTTTCAGCAGGGTTGGTCTCTATTGAGTTATCTGATGTGAGCTCGAGCTCTGCTCTGTGGCTGGGCTCTACAGTGAGGTGAAAATACCCCAGCGCTGCCGTCCAAAACCCCAGTTCAAATTACTGTTGTTAGATCAAACATCTCCACTGGTCACGATAATAATAACCGCAGCTCTGGGGGAAAACAAGGCTGTGACGCTGGGAGCGCATGGAAACAGAGGGGCACACTACGCTGAAACACAACTCTGCACAAAGCTCGGAGTTCATGGTTGGTTTTAATCTCCCCCCCTCATTCAACAGATGCCCCGCAATGTGCTGCTGCTGCCAGGCCCCCTACATCCTGCGCTCATAAACACCCTGCAGCCCACACTGTAGGTTGGGGAGCAGCCAGGCCTGTCTTAAGGAGGGTCACAGACTGGTCAAAACACAGGCAGGCATATTTTATACATGCACATAAAAACTATTCTGATTTCAACATTTTTAAACATTTTAAATGTTGTGGCTAATATAGAGATATATAGAGATACTGTTGATGTGTTTAACAAACCAAATAAAGAAAATAATACAAGTCATTAGAGAAGTGTGGTCAGAATATTTAGCGTGACCAGAGGAGTTATGAGCTCCAGTTTAGAAAGTAGTGGAGTAGTGGAGTGGTGCAAAAACAGTGCCTTGTGGCGTCTCACTGCTGCAGTCTGAGTCAGCCAGTTGTGTGCTGTGGCACGCTCATCAAAAACAGTATGCAAGTCTGTAATTCTGATTACAGTCATCCCAACCTCCTGCATCATGCCCTGGATTAGAGATGTTTTGTCAAACCTGAGAAAATTTGATTACATGACTCTGACAATCTGTTTTGCACTAGTCTCTTTCAACTATGGGGTTCCTGTTTGTACACTAGCATAATTATTTGATTGACCCAAACTCCATGTTGGAATTACTTGGAAACAAACTGTTTCAGGCAGCTGAGATAAAAACTTTAAACTACAGTGAAACTTGGTAAAATTTTTGCTTCATTTCCACTGCCGCTGTACTTTACAATCAGTATGGGTCAGTTTCCAGTGTCAAATGGGTAATAAAGCTTAAGGTTAAGTACCTTACTCTACCAAACTACTTTGGTAAGTACTCTGCTCTATAGTCATCTTCAATCTTTCAATACTTTTCTGACAAAATACACAAGACCGATTTGTGGATCAATTTTCTTCTTTTAATAACAAAACAATTCACAATATAAAAAGAAAGGCTCGTAAGGACCTTAATAAAATACATTAACTGCTATAGCAACAAAAACATTCACAAATCGTTCCACATATTCATCTTTTAAGCTTTAAGCTATTTAAACTATATTCTTCAAACTAAGGAAAACTGAGGTGGCATCCAGCTGCAGTACATAGCAGTGTTAAGACAACCGAGGCTTCTGGGAGCTGAACAGTTCATGGATTAGACTGTGCTACTCACTGATGCCCAGTTTATGTGTTTTTCTTTTTTAAAGTACTTGTGTAGCCTACAGCCTAAACGTTCCCAGGGATGCACAAAGAGAGCTCAAGTACTAAATATAATGCCATGCGTCTGACAATGCATACCAAAATGAATTCTTCAATATTTTTTTGTAAAGTAACTCTTTATGTTTGGCATATTCCAGTCTTTGCCCTGCACCAGGAGTGACACTGATGCAGGTGTGGTTCTTCCAAACGTAGTATAATCAATAGTAGATTGGTCACAAAGTCTTACATCATGAGAGGGAAGTCCATTTCACACAGTGGGAGTGGGCTGAGCCTGTGGGGGGTTGCTGCCTGCTGTAGGAGCAGCCTGTCGAGGCAGAGTGTACATGGCGCCCAGGAACTGATCTGCGATGCGTCCCGCCTCACGGAGCCCGCTGAGCAAGGCCCCGTGGACTGTGGCGGGATAGTTCCTGATAGTGTGCTCGCCGGCGAAGAAGAGACGAGGAACGGGCTGCAAAGAAATAAAAAAAAAAAGAGAAATCCCTTACATCTTACTGAATCTTAGAGTGCACATTAAATCTGAAACAGCAAAAGAACCAAAACTAATCACTCAACACCAGAACAGCCGTGACGCTCATTCAGACCGTTATAAATGACAGGGCTGCCTTCTGACTTTTACAAAATATTTTGATTTGCATTCAAATTTATTCTAATGAGACAAAGCGGTAATAAATAAATGAATGGATGAGCTGTAACCAAAGAGTAGTCTTAGGATTGGATTTAAATTGAATGATCAACTTCCTGCTACAATCCTTAATAACAGCATTTTGAAATAAAATTTTATTTCATTATTGTATATTACATCAAATTGGATTTGGAACACAAAAGAACCATAGAAGTTTACAAGTCTGATACTAGTGTACAATGCAGGGATTACAAACACTCAAGAGGCAGTGAGCCATAGGGCTGTAGTAAACCAAAGAAAATGTTAGTCAACTAAAACTTGCCATTGCATCATTGTGCTTACCTGTGAGGCCCCTGGGATGGCAGGGCCCGGTGTGATGGGCTGTGCCATCAGGTCATAGTCATTACCAGAGGAACCTGCAGCCACGTACGAGTATGAGCCCCTCGCCCAGGGGTCAGCACGCCAGCGGGTCACTACTGTTTCCTTCGGCTGCCATGGAAACAAACGGTGCTTATTTAAGATCAAAGCTAGCCTTCATGCAGATAGTTTTATTTCATTTGAGACCACAGAAAAATTTACTATTAAGATTAATGGTTTGGACACAAAGGTATTTCCCATATGCTGACAGGTTACAGGGGGTCAGTTCAGGAATGAATATCACATTTTGGTACCAGAAACTCAGTATGTAAGTACGGGAAAAACAGAACAACGCTTACCAATGGAGCTCAAAACAATCTCATTACCACTATTTTTGACAATTCAAGTCAATATTTTGCTGCAGGTTTTGATTTCTTTTCAAATGTTACTAGCCACCAATACGTTTTCACTAGAATTATTTTGTTGTATATGATTGAAGTCGACAATGACCAACAAGCTAAAGTTTATTTCAAAATGTAAATGACCAGTGTTAACACGCAAATCAAGACCACATAAAATCTCACACAGATCATTATCCAAGTTTTGGCTATGGTCAGATGGTCAATGTGGTGTTAGAGCTCAATTTTAGGAAAACATGCAGTTGATTAGAACACAAAAATATTAGTACTGTCTTACAAAAACATGGTTTAATCTTAAACCATTTGGAGGCTGGTTCCTTCTCCTATCAGGTCTTTTCCTTTCACACTCTGCACAAGACACGGGTGAAACGCCTAAGTAAGAGTTACTTCCAGTTCTACCAGAGCCTTATGGCGGTGGGGTCAAGGAGGAGTAAATCAAAATGTCTTTTGCATTACTGCAATAAAAAAATGTACCTGTGGCACAGCGCTGCTTCCAAATATTCCCTTGAGAATAGCCAGACATCGACCTACAATGACGTCATCACTGATGTTCTCCATGATGCCAGCTGCCTCTCCAGCCATCAGCGCCAGAAGGATCGGAGCTACGCAGAGAGGAAACACAGTTTAAAGCAATTTTTGTACAGTACTGCAATAGTTATGGTCAGAAAACACAATTTTTTTCCTCTTACCTTTGTAGAGGTTCCAGAAAAGGAAGAGTTCGCCCCGGCTGGCTGTGGTGGAACCTACGTGTCCGAACAGGTTAACGCTGGGATCCCAGAACACCCGGTCAAAGCACAACACCACCTTAAGAGAGACAAGAACCCAAAACGGTCACTATTGTGTCCATTTAAAAGCATCATGATCTCCAAAAGTAAAGTGACTGAGTGAAATAGTAGCACTCCCTCTGCTGGAGACAAAGCCACGGATCAGATTGCATAATAGTGCCGCATTTCAGTCTGAGCTGCAGCAGGGCTGGGATGTGAACTACTGCAGACACTGTACAGCACACTGGGTCAGGACAGAAGTGACGCAGATAAAAACTCAAGCTTAACATTACAGCACACAGGCAACACACACCAAGAAGCTTAATCTCCTGTCGGCTTTTGGAGTCATTCAATTAAACTACAGACCCCAATATTTTGAAGACTCCATTAGTATATCTGACTCAGCTATGAAATGCAGGTTTTTCTTAATAACCTTATACATCACAGACCCTCCAGGGAATATATACTGTTACTCTTGTTGGTCATAGAATATAGACACACACACACACACACGCACGGACGCACGCACACACGCACACACGCATGGCAATAAATGAGTGTTTTATAATTTGACTAAATGTTTATGGTACAGGTGCTAGAACTCCCACGCGTTAGTCCAACTAACACAAAAGATAATTGAATTGTACTGACTGATTTAAAGGTTGATATGACGTGTGGAAGTAATGGAACATAAATGGCTCCTTCTACTGGGTTAAATGGAGATTTACATACCTAATTTCCAAGATCCCCATATAGTTCTTACAATGGAATGTAAATAGACTTTATCCGAAATGGGACGCATGTGTTCACTTACTGGCTTTGTTAAAAATTTGAAGCCCACCTCAGAGCAGCAGCAATCACAAACACGCTACATTTACAGAAGAGTAAATGCATTCTGATGAGGCTGTGAGAAAGGTTTTCAAAAGGTTTTTTACTAAAAGGTGCAGAAAATAAAGCCAGCTGGCACAAATGACTTCCATCCTACACAAGAAAAAGTGCTGTACAAGTTGGTCAAATTTGATAAGGAAACCCGATTAGGAACCATTTCATGTCACGAAAACAGCCACAAAGCATTCCAAAGGATATTAAAGGAAAAGTAGAGCATAATTCTTTTTGATCGTAGGTGTTTCCTTATCATTTCTGCCTCATTTAACTTTGATGCTTGCATTGCCCAAGTGCGAGGGTGTTTCCCTTGCACTGCAGCAGGAATGAACTAAGACGAAGTCAAACTATTTCAACTTCTGGAACATTTAAGTAGGCAAAGTCTCACCTTGTTGAGATTCCCGAATCCCATCCTCTGAATGGCGGCTGTTTTCCACTCGGGCAGCGGGGGCACAAACTGCACTGCGGGGGGCTGCTGCTTCAGTACGCCGAGGGGCAGGGTGCACAGCACGGCATCACACTTGTATATGAAGGTCTGGGTGGTGGAGCGAGTGTTCACAGCTATCACCTCACAACCTGAAAAATGTAATTACACGTACAGAAGTCAAAGACACTATTCCAGGGTGTGACCAAATCTCATGCCCGTGTTCACGCTTACCAGACGCTGTGTATCGGACTTGACGCACTGCCGTGTTGAGTTTGATGTCCAAGCCTTCAGCTAGCGCCACAGGAACACAGGAGTATCCGTTTCTGACGGTCAGGTGGCTGCCGGTAAACTCAAAGTCATCGTCCTGTGGAGAAACAAAGGCCCAAACAAATTATAAATGAAATAGAGTATCAATATTACAACCAAGTTAACCAAGGCTATGTCATAACATTACACTGTGCAACTTTCTACCCCAAAAAACATTAGAACAATAGCTTTAAACTTATATTTAATTCTTTTTATAGAGTGAGCTGGTACTACAACTGATACTCCACTATGTAATTCTCCACTCGAGAATATGTATCCAACAGAACATGTCAGTGTGAGTTTCACCACACATTTGTCTCCTTTTGTTTTCAAGTAGCTATACAGTTTGATGCTTTAAAGTCAGTGACAATTAGTTGTAGAGATTTTTATTGATAGGTGAGCTAAGCATGTACCATAAGGACTTGTTTATGCTGCCTAGATTAACTTTTTTAACTGAGGAAAACAATTGAACTGCCTTTTAGCAAATTCTAGAGCAAGATGAATAATCAGTTAAAACGGATTCCAACTGGCTTTATTATTAAGAATTATCATGAAAAAAGGGATTCCTCTATCCCATTCAAATATAGGATGCCTTCATTTGCTCAGTGTCTACTGGAAAAGTGGCTATTACAGCAATAGCTTCATTTACTTTGAGTGAAACAGTGAAAATAGATAAAGAAATTATTGTAATATTAAATATAATACATTATTGCATAATTTCTCAAATAACTTACATAGGATTATCTAACAGAGGGTCACATCAAATTATATACTGTACTGAAATATATAAAAACTAAAAATATTATGATCTTTTGGCCATAGGGCTGTACGCTAATACACATACTGAGCTGGTACATTTCACAATGATCACAAGTCCAAACCTGATCCCAGTGCTTCAGAGAAAGGGTGGAGAGAGGTGTAGCGTTGGCAAATTCCAAGTTGGCAAAATGCCAGTCGAGGATCTGCCTGTCCCGGGACGACAGGTAAACATCGCTGTGGGAAACAATAAGCATAAACACTTAAGGTGATTTATACTGACAAGTATGGCAGTTTCTTTTCCCTGTGTGTTGCAATGTGCTCTTATTAGTTTTGGACAGAAAATGCAGCTGAAGGTGTCTGTAGAAGGGCCATGTGGGAGTGGAGTTACCTTGGGGGGTTGGCCTCCAGCTCCTGTAGCTTCTCCTCCAGCTTGGCCTGACTCTCCACTAGCTCGTCATACTCCTACACAACAAGACACAAATTAAAAATAATTAAAATACCTGTATCTATATAAACAAGAACTGTACCTTTTAATAGATCGAATGAAATACAATGTTGTGGCAGTTGAAGCCGTTTTTATATTACTATTGTGCGTGCCAATATTACAATAACTCATTGTGCAGCCTCTGTGTTATCACAACATTCATATATGTGCACTCTCAATAGTTTCAGGGCCCTCTACTGTGACGCCTACCCTGGGTCTCACTGTGGAGCTGTGAGCAAGTTCACAGCAACACTATGTAGGTTGTTTCCCTAAAACATAGAGCCAGTAAATCATTACAACAATAGTTACATTTATTTTGATGGTTTCCTTACATGACATTAGGAGACAAACAAAGTATGTCTGGTTTAACCTATTCTCCACTAGGAACAGAGCAAGAGTTTTTCCACTGCATTTGTGATCTTTCGTCTTTCAGTGGGTTCACAACGTTGCTTTAAGTAAAACAGTCAGGGGCCGCACTAAATCAATTATGTTACCCATTTGTTAACATTAAGACAAAAACAGAACTACACTAAAAACATAGGGTAAACACCAAACAACCAGACAGGATTGTGAGTAGTGTTTAAAATCATTATCAGAGGCTAGAAATTCAAGTTTCCATGGAGCTCCACCTGAGTGAACCAGCTTGAAAGTAAAGAGCCCTGGTCTACTAGAAAGAGAAATGTAGTGACAGTGATCGAAATCCTACTGCCATCTATTAAACTTGTCCCCAGGAGTCAAAAACCTCTCTCAAACAGGTCCTACTATATGTGGAGAATCTGGCATATTATCTGCCTACAAGAGCACTCCACCACTGTACTCAAAACACCTAATGAAGATAAAGTCCATGCTGGCCCAAACAAAGCCATACCTAGTATCTTTATTGGAATATGTGTATACCCACCAACACTAACCAGACAGTGAATCTAGGCCTTGTAATGGCTTCACAAACAGTGAATGGGTAGAAAACCAAGTCATCTATAACAGCAGCTGTCTTTAAGCCAACTAAAACCTCACTCTAAAATACACACAGACCAGCAGTGGAGGTGATTTATCCACACCAAAAATAAAACGCCAGCGCACGCTCTAATAATATCTCCTAGTGAGGCATTAAACCACTTAAACATAGCCTGTCTGCTTTCTCATATAGCACAGTGTAACATGCTGCAGAGGCATCCAGGGCTGACCAAGTAGCCTGTTAAAAAACATTTCTGCATCTGAAAAACTACATCAAGACCTAACACCACATGCAAAGACAGCTTGTCGTAAACCAAAACCACAAATATTTTAACTTTAGGAAGAGGGCTGGAGCTCACTTTGCAAAGCGCAGTGAGGTCCCGGTGCTTGCTCTTCACCAGGAACTCAGCTGTGATATCCCGCGGTGGTTTGACTTCACTAGCCTCTTTGTATTGCTGATGTAGCTCTTTCACACGCTCCTTGGTGGACACCAACTTGGAGAGGTAATAAAAAGAGTCATTAGATCAGCAGAAAACAAAGTCGACAACTAAATTTAACCCATTGTGCTGTTAGATTGAAGATGCTAAACTCACCTTGTTGAGAAGGTCCCTAAGTTCCTCCTGGGTTTTTACAATCTTCTTCCAGTGTTCAATCTGTTCATCTTTCACGTGCTTCTCTTGGAGTCTACACAAAAAAGACGAGTTGTGTAAATCCCAAGTCAGGTTCGAGACTCATACTACATACCATGTGTCATTCATAGTCTTTTTATCATGTATTTATATTCATTTTTTAAAAGAACAGGAAAATAAACAAACAAACACAGATAAGCCTGGTTCAAGGAGAGAAAAATGTCCACGGCTAGTCCACCATAGTGCTGCCCAGCACCGAGGCCACAGCAGCACCGGCAGAGCAGAGGTAAGGCTCACACCTCCATGAACTGTCCCTTTTTGGAATGCAGTAGACAGTACTCCAATGGGGAAAAGCTCCATGACAAGTTTGTGCCAGTTAGATTTGGAGAGAGACTTATCCAAGCAAAGGAAAATGTTCTCCTGTAAAATATTTGTAATTCCTGACAACAGGGTGATGCTAGTAAAATGTATGTGTAAATAAAAGTGACAAACAGAACTGTATCGTCTCTAAAATGCATTTTTTCCCCTTTCCCAGCTGTTCTCTACAGTTCCAGTGAAATAGCATCATGCAGATATCTAAAAGGTTTTTGAGCTAGTAGCTAAAGCTCAACAACACTGCTATGTCCCTCAAAATGCATGTGACATTAACATAGAATCCAGCATCTATAGCTTATTTAATGGGAGAAATTATTGGAGCTACGTTTTTTTGTGTGTGTTACTGTATGACTTAAGTCGAGCTATGGTTATGTAATGTATGCAGATTTTTAGAATATCGTTAATAATAATGTACCTGTGATTATGCCATTATAGCTAATGTTTCTTATAACAGCTAATAAACAGCTGTTTTTTTTGTGTGGTAGCCTTAATACTCACTGAATGACCACCTCCAGAGCCTGTCCCAACGAGACCGGCTTGTTGTTGAGAAAGTTGAAATCCAGCTGGTGGCTTAGGTAGGACGTGGCCTCCAGCAATCTGTTGAACTCTTGCTCCACCATCTCGTCTTTTTCTTTGGGCACCTGCACAAACACGCAGCATGCTCACACATTTACACACAAACACAGATGCTGGATCCGTCTCAAAGAGATGATGAGAGGAGGAATCCACCAAACTGTATACTAGAGGGAAAAGAAGCATGCCACACTAAGCTACAGAAATGAAAGCTATTGTGCTCTGTTAGTGCAGGACTTAAATGGACAACTAAGGAAAGAAAATTACATGTCAATATTTAAGACGCATGCGGCAAGAGAAAGCAGAAGATGGAAAAGAATCACAAATGGAGGATTGGTGTAAAGCACAATAAAGAAGAAAAAAATTGTGATAGATCCTGTGTAAATGTGTTTAATAAAAAGGGCTAAATGTACTTAGAAGTCCCAAAAGGTTAGACTTATGTATACAACTAGATGTGATTTGGTCTTGATGGTTGTAGTTATTATACAATTCAGACACATGAATCATGACAAAACCTACGTTGCACCATTTGAACCTCCAAAATGAATATATAACATTACTTCCATTTGTTATCCTCATTATTATCATGAATAAGAAATGGTGAATTAAACACAAAGCGTGGATGGAAAAGGATCGAGCTGAAATGATGAGGAATGACTTTGGAAAGCTTTTTAGAAAAAAAATATGTGTAAAATAAACCAATACATACACTTGTGCACCGTTCACCCTTTGGAAGTTCACCAAGAGATGAACGTGGAAGGGTTTGAGGACACAAAGGCGGGGAAGAGAAAAAAGAAAGCATAATAAGTAAACACAGCTTTAACCTCAAACAGCTTTGCACAATGTAAAACATGTTAATTTAATTTGTCTTTTCCTGTTGCTGAGGAAACTGGTTACATCTGATGTGGCTGCCTCCTGAGTCTCGCTGGCTCGTTTCTGCTCCAGCCCTAGTGCCCTGAACGTGAACCTAAACATCCTACTACTGTTCCTACTGCATGACAGACAGCGCCAAAGCAGTGGAATAAACACTGTTCATTTACAGTTTAATAACATCAGCCTACATTTGTTTTAACGTTTGTGCTGCCCTCTAAAAGGAACTGGAGTGAATATTGTTGACGCTCAAAGATAAGTGGTTGCATCAATGTGTTTTGGTGGCTCATGGAAAGCCAACCCTGTGACCGAGGACAACTGGGAGTATGGAGAACAGATTTAGAGTAAGATGCAGGGCACTAAAATGGTTGAAAGAAATATTATAGGGATTTTTAAACATCTGTTGTTGGGAAGTAAACAACACAAGATCCTTGTTGTGCATGGAAAATAATTTGACCACACTTCTATTTAAGCTGCTGGCTGTAATACAGGTTAGAAAACAAATGTTTTCAGCGTGCCAACTAGAGTAATTCACATGCCTGCTTCTGGTGCCATTAGCCGCCTGGTAGTAAATACATGATGAGTCATCATGAATTGAACTGTTTTAATTAAGCTAATATATCATATTTTAACAGAAGAACGTAATGAATATCTTTATTAGATAGCCATTACAAAAACATTGATTAAAGCATTGGGATACATTTGTCATACTCACAGCCTGTCCATTGGCTTCATAAAGAGGACACTTCTGTTTGATTTTTGCCAGCTCCATGTTGACTTGTTTGCTGACCACTGCCATGGGATTCCCACCTGAGAAAAACAATGCTGTCAGTACACAAGCATGGACAATAGTGCCATCTAAAGGTGGATGTTGACATGTTCATTCAAATCTTACCCAGCCCTGTCACCACCATGGCTCCCAGATCCGCAACATAGTTGCCCTTTCGAAATGTGGCCACTCTGCCTCCAACACGGTCCTGGAGGTAAATTTTTTTATTTTTTTTTTAACAATTCATTTAAAAAGTCACATTATTCCTCCATCTGTGCGATAGACTTGTACTTGTACATAGTCAAAAGCTTGACTATGTTGTTCTATATGTTTCCACGGTATGAGGCAGATGTCAAAAGTCTTGTGCAAACCTCATCCCTAAGTTAAGGCTCTGTCAATGATTGTTTAGTTTAGTTACAGAGTTGTAAAAAAAAAGCCCAGTAACTAGTGTAAAACACCGACCTTTATTGTGAGGAGAGTATTTTTGATCAAATGGATATTGTCAGACTTGAGAAAAATAGTGTCTTACCCTAGACTCTAAAACAGTCACATCCATCCCAAAGCTTTGCAGCTGCCTGGCAGCAGCGAGTCCCGACACACCGCCACCAATGACAATAACTTTCCCAGTCTTCTTTGCTGCAACAGATCTCTAGGTTATTGGCATCAATGTGGGATCTAAAAATCCAATTTTGTTTGTTTTCCCAAAATAAGCAATAATGGAGCAGTATTGCTTGATTCTGGAGTAAAAGTGAAGAGAACTTACTGGGTAAGGGCTTGACCCTCTTGTAAATGCCAAAGTTAATAAGGCCGTGTCTTTCTAGGTAGCTGTGTATCCTGTGAACCAGGACAGCATCACCTAAAAGAAAAAATACATTTTACATCCAGCTGTTTACAAGTACAAAAAAGTGTGTGACTTACTGTTGTATGGAGCTTCCAGCTGCTGTGCCGTGGCCTCAAAAGTCAGCTGTATCTTCGGATTATCCAGCCACAATTGAAGCTTGATAAGATCAATTAAAAAAATACAATTTATTTTAAATCTGTATACCTTAAAAGAACATAGTGACTGGTCAGTGTACAGCACTTACAGTGCGGTTACGAATGTAGAGGAAGACCTTTTGGGTCTGCTGGGGGCCACTGATTATGTCAGGAAAGCAGGCAGCCTCTTGGGATGTCATACGGTCATGAGGAAGGCGACTTTGAAAAGCTGCACCTTCCACCCCTAAAAAAAAAGTATGTTTACTATTAAACTGGTTACATTTACAAATAAATTAGAAGAGCTTAGAAAGACTCCAAATTGTCTTGTCATCGTCCAGATCTATTCCAGTCAGATATTTAGTTCATACTGTCGTTGTGTCCTTGGGCAAGACACTTAACCCACCTTGCCTCCGGTGTATGTAACACTAGTAATTACTGTAGAACATTGTAAGTTGCTTTGGATAAAAGCGTCTGCTAAATGAATAAATGTAAATGTAACTGTATATTTGACACACTCACCAGATGGTTCCTCTGGTTCACTATCAACCTCCTCCTCTACTGGTGGAGCAGGAGGTGGGACAACCTGCTTCCTCTCTTTCTCTGCTTTTGCGTTCCTCTCTTCCTCTGAATAGTATTCGTCCTCAGACAGATTGGCCAGGCTTTCATCCATCTCGCGGTACTCCACCTGCAACAGTAGGCACAATAAAAGCACCATTAAAACCGGCATTTAAAAAGAAGGTTTCTTTTTCCTTAAAAAGAGACACAACTGTTCTGGATACTTTACAATCTGATGGAACCTATTTTGCTCCCCGTCTGTAGAGGGAGCAGAAACCTAAAATGTTTACTTTTGCTCGCTTGCGGCGACTTGTTCTTCGGACTTCAGCGGAGTCTGGGTCCGCTGGTCCAGGTCCTCCTTGATGGTGTCCCACAGGGGCCCCTCCAGGTTCTACACTAGGAGATGACCTTTTCTCCTTCTTTACATCCATAGCACCAGCAGTTGAAGATGCTGGCCCAGTTTGGGCATCAGCTGTGGGAGCTCTATCTCCTCCTGCAGAACCAGCAGAAGAGGAAGTGGAGGAGGAAGAGGAGCCAGCATCTGATTTCTTGCTAGACAGCATGATGGAGGATGTTGGAGGCCTCTCCTGAAAGAATACATGATGAGATGTAGGCACTCAACTTGAAACCAACAACCATCCAAGTTTAATTGTATTATGTGAGCGAAATGGCTAATTGCAGAAACATAGAAACATTTTAAATAAATATCCTTTAAAAGAAGAATGGAGATGACTTATGCAAATGTAACAAAGTATAAGTAAAACATTCAAAAAGAATTTCCAACAGAGTTACATTCAGTGGGAGGTTCATAGAGCAAAGACACAGCATCAGTAAGTTGTGTTAAAGAATATAAATTCAATACTCAATTTGTGAGGAAAAATTAATTATGGTGGTTCAGCACAGTAACTTAATGGGAAACTCTAATGCATTAAACAATTATGATAAATTTTTACATATTAGCTTTTCTGCTTCTTAAATTCCGAATACAAGTGTCCAAATAATCAACAACGCAATGGTTTGAGAAGGTATAAAGAGTAATCTATGAATTTGGAATAGCGCTTTTATTAGCATAATACTTATGGAGAACGGAGCGAGCCACTACTGTGTATGAATGTTTATGTTCATGGATTTTATGAAATGATTGCTCCATAGTAAAGTAACCATGTTTTCATTTACCCATTTTTCCGTGCACCTGGTTATATCCATTCAAACGCTAAGAAATAAAGACAGAACCAGAGATATAATTACGAACAGATAATCGAAAAACAAAATAGAATAGCTGGCCTTTATTGTAACACCCACAAGCCTTTTGCTGGTTATGTGATGAACACGTATGGACAACTTTTCACGATTCAATTACATATTCAATCGCATGTTTTTAAATATGCTAATGGTATTGATGGTCTCAACTGTTAGCAAGCACACTTCGCTAGCATTTTAGCAGCAGCACACCGGTGTAGCTTATCCATTCTACCAATGTGCTAGCCAACTGTAGCCTTCTTCTTTTAGCATAGCCGTGACAAAAATGCTGAGAAAAATCTTTTCACTGCAATGTAATGCAACGCAAATATATTTATTTGGCCGATTAAGTTAAATAGACCATGCTAAGTGAGCTAACAATGAGTCCTCGGCTAGCAACAACAGAAAGGCACAGCAGCAGGTGCGATGTGGTGAAAGGTAAATTACATGAGCTGAAATCGTTAGATATTAGACAGTATACTTAACTGTTTTAAACTGATACTCTTTAAATGAATTAAGCTATCCTAAGCATCTGAACAAATGTGATTACCTCTCAATGCCTCGAAGATGTCAACACAAAGACGGCACAGTTACAAGTCCCGTTTCAATGAAGACGGTAGTGATTGGTGAAGAGAAAACGTACCGCAAAACCACGCTGCAAATTGATTGGTCCAAACAATTAAAGTGGGCGGGGTTTGGGCAGAAACTGCAGCGTCCTTCTGTTCTGACCTGACCATCGCCTCGATAATACCACTTGCTGTGGTAAAAATAGCAAAAACAGTCAGACGTTATTTTTCATTTATTTTTTATAAATTATGCATGGTAAGTAAATTATAGGACCTCTCCTGGTGATTTCATTGGTCTTGCCTCGGTGACGTCAGCCAAGCAGGAGTAAAATAACCGGTTGGGCAGGGCGCGCGGCAGGGAGTGGGAGAAAACAGGTAAAGGTGATACGAGCACTACCATACAGGAAGCGGACTGAAGTTTGTTGACTCTTGTTTCACCCTTTTGAGCCTTCTTCGAGTAAGTAACTCCAATAATAATAATTGCACTCATTATATATCATAAGTATATATGTAAATGTAGGCAACTTATTCTTATTTCATTGTTTAAAAAATAATAATAAACGTCCATACTCGTTTCGACTAATCACAATGTTTCTAGTAGATTCCGTCGAAAAGGGAAAAGGTGTACTCGTGGAGCATGTAGTATAATCTTTTAGCAATATTTAATGGATTTACCACCAGAGCAGACTAAATAGACATGTCTTCTTGTAATACTACACTGAGCTGTAGATCTGTCATGCTTTGTGACAACTTTTTCACATTTACATATCTGGTGTTATAGTTTTTGATACTGCATTATTTAGGCCTACACATAATCTTAAAACGCCAGACTTGAATTATGTTTTCAAGTCAGGTGGACAGAGAATATTTAATTTCTTCTAATTTCAGGAGTCCCGACATACAGCTCAATTTCCTTGGAGGATTTCTGACAGTACAGAGTAGAAACAGATAATATTTCTCTCAGGGAAGGTCTAAGTCATGCAGACATTCAGAGTGGTTCATAAGATATAGCTGTGCAAAATTTAAGAGGACAAGATGAGTAAATATGTCACTATTGCTGTGTTTTGTTTATACTATATATTGTGGTATTAAAATTAATAAAGTTGTAAGCTCTTGAACTATACCTTACTCTACCCTACAGAGCAGACACCATGGTGAAGGACAAGGTGGTGACAGAGACACAAAACCGGCCCGACAACACGGCCTTCACTCAGCAAAGGCTTCCGGCTTGGCAGCCCATGCTCTCTGCGGGCTTTGTGATTCCTGGCTTTTTTCTCATTGGTCTGGCCTTCATAGGCATTGGCGTTGCTCTGCTTGTCACCTCAAGGAGCATCCAAGTTTTGGAGGTATGGACATGCCCTGTAATGACCTTAACTATGTTTTATAAATGGCACCTTTTTATTAAACATTGTTACACATTGCTTTACGTTGCAAGATAGAAAAGCCACATGAACAACCCTATCAAGTTTAAAATGAATGCGGTACGAAATAGGGAATAAGTGCTGTGACATGACTGGGAATAGGTTTGTGTCTGTGTGTGTAGTCTAGCAGTTGTGTTAGTTTGGAGATGCTAAATTGAGCTCTAGGGTAAGACTAACATACCAGGTGTTATAGTAATCCATAGAGGTGGGTCATGTGCAAGTAGCAAGTAAGTCTCAAGTCTTAACCTTCAAGTCTCAAGCAAGTCCAAGTCAGGTTGTAGCTTGGGTCAAGTCATACAATATATAAATATAAATATATAAATTGAGTTAATTCATCAAACATTTGATGAATTAACTCAATTTATATATTCAAATATGTTAAAACTACAGTAGTTATGGACTATGGGAGTTTTATTTGCAACAACAAAATTTGCAATATGCATTTCTACTCAAAAGGAGTTAACATACAGCTAAGTTGTTAATACAATACAATACAAATTAAAAATAAATAAAAACTACATAGCCTAAAATGTAAATCAAACTGAAAATGAGCCCACATAAAAGCATAAAGTATTAAAACAGCTGTACCTAAATATGCCTTAAACATCGCAAAAGACCATTGAAAGTATTAAACAATTCAAGTATAATGGTTTCTATGCCACCAAAATGTATTAATTAATTAGTTTCATTGGGAAAGTGCATGTTAATGAACATGAGACACAACCACATGAATGTAAACATGCCAGATTGTTGTATTTTCATCCGTTGTCCCAACATTCTCACACATTCATTCACCAGTGCTGTGTCACTGGAGGCAAGGAGGGTTAAGTGTCTTGCCCAAGGACACAACAACAGTATGAACTGTGGGGAGAACGGGAATTGAATACCCAACCTTCCAATTAGAGGACGACGGCTCTGCCACTGATGCCAAATGGCATATCCCACATTATCCTTTTTAAACTTAATTATTTTTGGCGTAGCGGCTTCTATATTCAGTCACAACTGCTCTTACGTTAGCTCTCTCTGCTGCTGCGTCTTGTGGTTAGGTTGCAGTGTATTCAAAAACAGATATTTCTTTAACAAAAGACAAGTTATTTAGAGTCTTTTACCTCGAGTCCAAGTTAAGTCACAAGTTATAAATGGCAAGTGAAAGTCATGTCTTTTATTAAAATTTTTGAAGCAACTCTCAAGTCTTAAAATTTGCGACTGAAGTCTGACTCGAGTCACGTCATGAAAATGGAGATTGGAAAAGGTTTTTAATATAGCCTGATTTTTAAATTATTTTAGATCTTGACCAAAGTATTTATCTCGCTGACCACGAAGAGGAAAATTCAAGTAAAATATAACTCCAAGGTTTTTGGCCAAAGTTGTAAAATTCGTAGTTATTTCCCCGAGATAATCTAGGTTATTAGAGATAGAGGATGTTAAGACTGATGGGACAAAAGTGAATAAAAAAGAACCATGCAAATCTGGGTGTCATCTGCAAAGGGAAAGTAGGTAAATTGAAAACAGAAGTGGCCCAAGCACAGACCCTTGTGGTACAACATACTTTAGCTGTAAAGTGAGAGCCATTAAAGATGTACTGTATAAAAGGCCTGGTTAAAACATAAAAAACAATTGTTTAGAACTGTTTAAAATGTGCATGAGAGATGGGAAAATACAGAAAGTTATTTCTAATTTGGAAAAATATTTGCATTATTGACTGATTCTGCGACTCTGTTTTCTCACTTGTCAGCTGTAAGGAATATTGTTTAAATGATATCTAAGAAGTGTGGACTGAGAATGGAGCTGTAGTCTTCAATATTTAACCAACTGAGTTTTATGTTCTCTTGCAGATGGACTACACTGGGACTGAGCAGAACTCGGCATGTTTTACTTGTACAGATCCAAACACAAAGGGCTGCACATGCTCTATGACATTCAATCTTGACACACTGTTTGAGGTTTGTTTCTGTTACAGTTTTCCATTTTCTTGGCAAGGGAACTTGTAAATGAAATGTATTTTTAAAAAATCTATCTGTATAAACTGTTAATTTCTTTTAACAGGGCCCAATTTTCTTTTATTATGGCTTGACCAACTTCTTCCAGAATCAAAGGGCATATGGGGTGTCTAAAGATGACTACCAGTTATCGGGAGACACGTATTACTTTACGGTAATTGATTAATAAATGCACAGTATCAAATTGAGTTAATGGCAATTTATCCATTTACCGGTTTACATTTTGCAACCTAATATTATTATTTACATTAAATCAAATCTTCAAAGTATTATTATTTTTTCTATCCCTCAGAATATAGCCTCATCATGTTCTCCCTACAAATATGACAGCAACAATCAACCATTCGTACCATGTGGTGCCTTACCAAACAGCATGTTCAATGGTGAGAGAGGATAACAAAAACATTTTTCAGTAGGACTTTTGTAAAATTTACATTTTTATATTTTTATTCCTTCAGATACATTTACACTTTACCAGGTTGTTAATGGAACACAAAAGCTGGTGCCCCTTGATGGGAAAGGGATTGCGTGGTGGACAGACTACAACGTCAAATACAGAAACCCTTCAGTCACTCCACTTAAGAACGCTTTTAATGGTAGTTACATAGTGAATATGACTGCTTGCGTACTTCTGATGTGTTTTTAACAAATGTAATGTTTGCCATGGAGGTACGGTGAAGCCCTTATTTTGGTCTAAGCCTGCCTATGAGTTGGACACCTCAGACCCGGCTAACAACGGCTTCATCAATCAAGATTTCTTGGTCTGGATGAGAAGGGCGGCTCTGCCAAATTTCCGAAAGCTGTATCGACGAATCACGAATGGGGATTACGCCAAAGGCCTACCTGCTGGAAGCTACCAACTTAACATTTCCTACAGTATCCTTATGCATGTTGATTTTTGGCCTGTAAGAAAAAGTCTAGATTTTGAAACTAGGCCATTTTGATAATTCTACATTTTATGCTTAGTTTGTTGTCCAGTGTGTTGTGAGTTTCTTGAGGTTAACAAAGAAACAAGCAAATTTTCTGCAGTAAGTAAATAAGCTTTAAGCAAATTTTTAGTCACATGAGTGGTTCATAGTTAAATTGCCAGAGATATGAAAAAAACATTTGTTTACTGAGCTGATGTGTTTTTATTTTTTGTTTTGTATCCTTAACACTATTGCACAGATTATCCTGTTTTGTCATTTAATGGAAGAAAGACAGTGGTTTTCAGCAACGTATCCTGGATGGGCGGAAAGAATGAGTTTCTGGGCATTGCCTATCTAGTTGCTGGTTCATTGTGTGTTTTCATGTCTATAGTTATGCTGATTGTGTATGCTAAATTTAAGTTCCCTGAAGAAGAAGAAGAATAAGGGCCCACAGACTCCAGAATTTTTTGATGAGAGTGTAAGATTCCTTTTATTTAAATGTTTGCAATATGCTATAAATATTCTTTTTGTACTGAGGAGAAAAACTGCTAAGTACAATTAGAAGTGGAAATGTAGCTTTAGACATAAAGATTTGAGAAGATTATTTTATCAAAGTGGAACTTGGCAATACAGATTTTAACTGCTCGATATGAACAGTAGATTTGAAAGAGAAGTCACTTGAGCTTAAAAAATGGCCCCATATTGTGGCATCTTTACAAAAAAGTGCAAATGTATATTTCAAGCCTAGCCAAGTAAAAACCCATGTTAGATAAAGATGTATGGGGTAAATTTAAGAAAAATATTTTTTTTATACCCTGCGTGTTGAATTTTAGGCAGGCTTTTTTTGGAATTTTGCATTTTCTTTCCCAGGGTTCTTAGCTTTTCTGCAATGATGTTCCACACTGTGCCGTATAGTTCAACGACCCTTGAAGCTGGACAGGAAGTTACAATTATTGTAAATAGATTTTATAAATGTGTATAATCTCAGGGATCTTTAACTTTTCGTTTCTTTTTAAACATTTTACCTCTGCTCTTTTACTCCATATATTTATTTAATAAAACAGTGCTTAAAAATCTATTGTTTATTCAGTCTAAGGATTTAAAAGTAACCAGTTGTCACAATGGTGACATAAACAGTAAAATTATCAGCTGAAAACCATATAACACACCTGCTTATTCTTTTATCATATTACATACATTGTTAACTGGTCTGTATTCGAATAACATAGCAGTTACTACTTGAAGGAACACGTTTTTTTTTGTAATTATAGGCCCTATTACTGGCCCAAATTTTTGTTTGGAATTATAGTTATTTGGGTTGCCCTAGAATGCCGTAAACGTGATCATCTGAGGGCAAATATTCTGGGCAAATCTCATTTCTTAACCCTGGCTAATGCCCATGATCTTGCAGTAAAAAAGTGCTATGCTCACCGAAGACAACTCCCTTTTCTACCCTATCTGTCACACACATAGTTCACACATGTCGCAAACAGCGTAAAAAGGATTTGCTAATAAGCATTGTGGGTATTGTCGTTTTTATGAAAAATGGTTCCATTTAGTATGCTACTTGAGAACAACAAGTACCACAGTGCACTGCGCGCATAAATGAGACTCTACTGGTGCAGCGTTTTGACAGTGGCAGTCTCTGAGCAGCACAACATCGGACACACCTAGCGTATCTTTTGTTCTCCGGGTAAAGCCCAGCTGTCTACCGGGCGGCTTTCAAACATGTCGGACGGCGGTGGGACAGAGGATAGCTCCGGCACCATGGAGGTGTCGGCGGTTCAGACGGTGGCTGACATCTCGGTGTTGCAGAAGCACGTCCGTAAACTGGTCCCGCTGCTGCTGGAAGATGGCGGCGAGGCCCCGGCCTCACTGGAAACCGCCCTGGAGGAGAAGAGCGCCGTGGAGCAGATGAGGAAGTTTCTCGCTGACCCTCAGATTCACACTATCCTAGTAGAGAGACATTCACTAAAAGGTTTGTCCAGCCACATCAAAGGGATTTTTGACTAGTCTTACCTCTTATGAACTAGATATTTTGACAAGCTGTATATTCAATGGCCAGCACAAGATCTATATTTCATTGAACGCAGTCGCCAGTATTCTGTAATAAACAATCCGTTGTTTAAGAAAGTGTTGTCTCTGAAATTGTTTTGGCATGCTGAGTCACACCTGCCAAGGAAAAATAAATCGAATCTACAGTCGGCTCTATATTTATTATAAAATAAATATCTCATTGATGCATTTAAATTTCAACCCCTTATCTAATAATACAATGTAACAAAAATATATTATTACCTCTAGGCACCATCTTGGGTTTGTATCATGTGAGTTAACTTGCATCAATGACGCCATTATTCTCAGTTTTCCCACAGCGAATTATCCCTGAGGTTCTGGAGTACTGCTTTATCTAGTGTTTTGTTAAAGCCTGATCCTATGGTACTGCACATGATTAGCCACTGGGGTATGACTGTTGGTTAAAGTTTCCAAGCCTGTTAATTTTAGCAGTAAAAATAACATTGCTGCAGCGCCAATCCTGCAGTGTGGGTGTATGTTTTTATATTGCTTCTTTTAGGATGGGTGTGGATGAGTATGAATGCAATCAGAGGACAGACTGCAGTCTTGCAACATAAAAATTTGCAATGTTGGATAGATCCTTTATTTCTACATTGTATTTATGCTGTGTATATATATTTATTACACATCAGTTTTTTAAGTCATAACTCAGGGTTGGTGAATATAGGGTTTATTCAAGCTAATGTATTCATGACTTGGCAAATCACTTTCTTTCAGAGGATGTTGGAGATGAAGGAGAGGAGGAGAAAGAGAGCATCAATTATAACATCAGCATTGACATACACTATGGGATCAAATCTAACAGGTAAATGTATTTTCCAACAATACAATTTGATAAAATTACTTTCTGCTTTCACACACTCAGTTCAGTTTGTTTTTAGTTATAATAAATAATCATCTGTGTTTCCCTGCAGCTTGGCTTTCATCAAAAGGGCTGCTGTCATTGATGCAGATAAGCCAATTTCAACACAGGTTCGAGTGTTGACATTAAGTGAGGATTCTCCATACGAGACGCTCCACTCCTTCATCAGCAATGCTGTTGCTCCTTTCTTTAAATCGTACATTCGGGAGTCTGGAAAGGCAGACAGGTAACTCTATAGGTTAAATACTGTAGATTATCACAGGTAAGTGAGTAAGGAGTTCACCTATGGACCTGCAATCTTTATTTTAGAGATGGGGATAAGATGGCTCCCTCTGTTGAGAAAAAGATTGCAGAGTTGGAGATGGGACTTCTCCACCTACAGCAGAACATTGAGATTCCTGAGATCAGCTTGGTCATCAATCCCATCATCTCCAACATTGCCAAGCAGTGCTATGAGCGTGGAGAGAAACCTAAAGTTACCGACTTTGGGGACAAAGTGGAAGACCCAACATTCCTTAACCAGCTGCAGTCTGGAGTCAATCGCTGGATTCGGGAGATCCAGAAGGTTTGACACTGACATTTCTATACTTCTGATTTCACAATGTACGCTGTGCAACAACAGCATCTATGTAGATTATGCTCATGTTTTTGTTTTCCATCTGTTTATAGGTGACAAAGCTGGATCGTGACCCTGCCTCAGGAACAGCCTTGCAAGAGATCAGCTTCTGGCTTAATCTGGAGAGGGCCTTGAACAGAATCCAGGAAAAGAGAGAGAGCCCTGAAGTTCTACTCACCTTGGAAATCCTCAAACATGGGAAACGTTTCCATGCCACTGTCAGCTTCGACACTGACACAGGTGGGTGAAATCCAATCACTGGATTTTGCTTTCCTTTTTTATTGCTTTCATGTCTATATTACATAGCATAATGTCTTTTTAATCTCTGCTTGTTGTAGGTCTGAAACAGGCTGTAGAAACAGTCAATGATTACAACCCTCTGATGAAGGACTTCCCTCTCAATGACCTGCTCTCTGCTTCCGAACTGGATAAGATTCGCCAAGCCCTAATGGCTATATTCACTCACTTGAAAAAAATCAGGAACACCAAGTACCCAATTCAGAGAGCGCTGCGTCTAGTTGAGGCCATCTCCAGGGACTTGAGTTCCCAGCTTCTAAAGGTGTTGGGCACCAGGAAACTCATGCATGTGGCCTATGAGGAATTTGAAAAGGTACAGGTCTGGGCCAATCGTAATCCAACTGTGCTACCTCCTACACTTGCCTTAAATGAACAAAGCTTTCCCTTTATGTCTGCAGGTTATGGTGGCTTGCTTTGAGGTGTTCCAGACCTGGGAGGATGAGTATGAGAAACTCCAGGTGCTTTTGAGGGACATTGTGAAGAGGAAGCGTGAGGAAAACCTGAAAATGGTGTGGCGTCTAAGCCCTGCTCACAGAAAGCTTCAGTCCCGTCTGGACCACATGAGGCGTTTCAGAAGGCAGCACGAGCAGCTCAGGGCCGTCATTGTCCGTGTGCTCAGGCCACAGGTAAAGATACACATTTGTTACACATGTTAAAGGCTGCAGAAAAAGTGAATGAATAAAAAAAAAATTAACACGTGCCCGACTTTTGGTTTAGCTGACTGCCGGACCCCAGCATGCCCCAGGAGAGACTGTTGAGCCTCAAGACATGAAGGTAGCTGGAGTGCTCTTTGATGCAGCTGATGCCAATGCTATTGAGGAGGTCAACCTGGCATATGAGAATGTGAAAGAGGTGGATGGCCTGGATGTGTCAAAGGAAGGCATGGAAGCCTGGGAAGCTGCCATGAAGCGTTACGATGAGCGTATCGACCGGGTGGAGACCCGTATCACCGCCCGCTTGCGCGATCAGCTGGGAACGGCCAAAAACGCCAACGAGATGTTCCGTATCTTCTCTCGCTTCAATGCTCTGTTTGTACGCCCCCACATCCGTGGTGCCATCCGTGAGTACCAGACACAGCTCATCCAGCGCGTGAAGGATGACATTGAGTCGCTGCATGACAAATTCAAAGTGCAGTATCCTCAGAGCCAGGCCTGTAAGATGAGCCACGTCAGGGACTTGCCCCCGGTGTCCGGTTCTATTATCTGGGCCAAGCAGATCGACCGTCAGCTCACTGCATACATGAAGAGAGTGGAGGATGTCCTGGGAAAAGGCTGGGAGAACCACGTGGAGGGGTTGAAGCTGAAGCAGGATGGAGATAGTTTTAGAGCCAAACTGAATACTCAAGAGATATTTGATGACTGGGCTCGCAAGGTCAGATTTATTATTATATTTTTTTATGTTATTTTCAAAAATTACTTTGCATTTTATTTCATTATTTACTTACTACTTACTTATTTTCTCCTATTCAGGTGCAGCAGCGCAACCTTGGTGTGTCTGGTCGCATTTTCACCATCGAAACATCTCGGGCTCGTGGCCGTTCAGGCAACATGCTCAAACTGAAGGTCAACTTTTTGCCAGAGATCATAACCCTGTCCAAAGAGGTCCGCAACCTCAAGTGGCTGAGCTTCCGTGTTCCTCTAGCCATCGTCAACAAAGCCCACCAGGCCAACCAACTGTATCCGTTTGCCATCTCCTTGATTGAGAGCGTGCGCACCTATGAGCGCACGTGTGAGAAGGTGGAAGAGAGGTCCTCTATCTCTTTACTGGTGGCTGGGCTTAAGAAAGAGGTCCAGGCTCTGGTAACGGAGGGCATCACTCTGGTGTGGGAGTCCTACAAACTGGATCCTTATGTTCAGAGGCTGGCTGAGACTGTCTTCAACTTCCAGGAGAAGGTTGGTACCAAGGATGCTTTGCACAGAACATTAGTCACTTTACTTTTACTAAACTGTTAATGACATTTATGCTGTTTTTAGGTGGATGATCTCTTGCTGATCGAGGAGAAAATAGATCTGGAAGTTCGCTCTCTGGAGACTTGCATGTTTGACAACAAGACGTTCTCTGATATCTTAAACCGAGTCCAGAAGGCTGTTGATGACCTGAACTTGCACTCCTATTCCAACCTGCCCATTTGGGTCAACAAGCTGGACATTGAGGTTAGTATAATGAGTCACCAACTGTAACCATTGTTATTTGTAAATGCAACAGTTTCTGTATTAAAAAGAAATCTGTTCCCAATGTATTTGTTTGTTTCATAGATTGAGCGCATCCTGGGAGTGCGTTTGCAGGCGGGTCTTAAGGCCTGGACACAGGTGCTGCGTGGCCAAGCGGAGGACAAAGCAGATGTGGACATGGACACGGAGGCTCCACAAGTCAGCCACAAACCTGGAGGTGAACCCAAAATCAAGGTTGGTATTCATACAGTGTGATAATAGCTGTCACAATGAGATGTTAATATTGAGCGTGGCTTATTTTTGTCGGTGAGTTTTTATAAAATGTTCCTTTTCCTCTCAGAATGTTGTACACGAACTGAGGATTACAAACCAGGTGATCTACCTGAATCCACCAATTGAGGACTGCCGATACAAACTCTACCAGGAGATGTTTGCTTGGAAGATGGTCATCCTCTCTCTTCCCAGAATCCAGAGCCAGAGATATCAGGTCAGCATATAAAAATTACACTGGTGGAAAATCTGGTGACCTTGACGCAATGTAAAAAAAAAAAAAAAAAGGCATTCTTTAATCTCTTGGAACAATCAAAATGGCTTTAGGTTAAATATTTTATTGACTGTTTTATGGCAAGTAATTATATGTGTAACTTTAATAGTCTTGCGTTGTTCAAGTGGATATTAGTTTTTCTTTTAACTGAAATGTCCTGCCAGGTGGGAGTCCACTATGAGCTCTCTGAGGAGGAGAAGTTCTACAGAAATGCCCTGACCAGAATGCCAGATGGTCCAGCAGCCTTGGAGGAAGCTTACAATGCAGTTGAAGACATTGTCAACGAGGTTGAGAAGTATGTGAAGGTAAGATCTTAATCGTTTCTCTTCACAAATGTTATAATTCAGTTGTTTTGAAGACTAATTAAAATTCTGTTGTTGTGAAACAGGTGTGGCTGCAGTACCAGTGCTTGTGGGACATGCAGGCTGAGAACATCTACAACCGTTTGGGCGAGGACCTCACAAAGTGGCAAGCACTGCTAGTCCAGATCCGCAAAGCACGTGGAACTTTTGACAACGCAGAAACCCGAAAAGAGTTTGGCCCAGTTGTTATTGACTATGGCAAGGTATTAATTACCTTTTTTTTTTTAAAAAAAATATATATATATTTATATTGATGTAGTTCAGGGTAGCCTCAACTAAACTCGGTCAAGGTCTGTTTAGTTAACTTTCCTAACTCTGAGGGGTCCAGAAAATTTAAATTAAAAGATGTTTAAAAATACTTTACTCCCTACTTTACTTACTACTATACTTAAGTCTCATTATTTTATTGCACACCTACAGCCTCTTGAACACTGTGGAGATGAATATAGATATCCACTATCCTGTCTGTGTTTACATGAAGAGGGATGTTTCTGAGTGACACATCTCACAGAAGAAAGGAAAATGCTACAAAATCAAAAGAGGCTAGAGTTGATTAAAAGCCACAATAAAACTGGATTTGAGAGAAAGGAATAAGGTTTAGGACCAGGTCTGTTTATTACCATCAGCCTGAAATCAATTATGAAAGAGGTGCAATCATATTTCATCTCTTCCTGTTGTCATTCCTCTGAAGACAACAGGCACAAAGAAACATGTTCAAATCAGAATACAAAGATTTATTTCCGGTGTTTATTATTTATTTATTCCTGATTTATTTTCCTAGTTCAGTGCTGGATTCAATCTGTGACTATAACGGCATCAGCAGCAACTTTGACACAAAGCTTAGGAGCTGTATTTTTCTGATCAAATAAACATTCCCTCATAGGCCATAACATGAGTGAATCTTTGTAATGTTTTGTTGTTTCTAACTTTTTATCAAGCTACACTAAAGTTGTTGAATCCACTGCTGCACTGCCGTGTCCGTAACCATAGTAACCAGAGTCTCGCTGTTGAGGACCCCTGATGTAGACATTTCATAGTGTTGCCATCTTAGATGTTTTTTATCTTCTTTGTTATGTAATATCTTTTAATATAAATAACTGTCTTTTACAATAGGTCCAGTCCAAAGTAAATCTGAAGTATGACTCCTGGCACAAAGAAGTGCTGAGCAAGTTTGGTCAAATGCTGGGCCAGAACATGCAGGACTTCCATGCACAGATCTCCAAGGTAATGTTATAAATTCAGACAGAACAATAGTTTAGTACATCCCGTTTTACAATATTTTCTGTTATCTTTCTAGTCTCGTCAAGATCTTGAGCAACATTCCGTAGACACAGCCAGTACTTCAGATGCTGTCAACTTCATCACATATGTCCAAACTCTAAAGCGCAAACTGAAACAGTACGAGAAAAATGTGGACGTAAGTAGTGTTTCCTAGATTTCTTTTTTTTTTTTTTTTTTTTTTTTTTTTTTGCATAGAAATATGTTTCCGCCACCAACATCAGAACATGCTGGTGCATCCTACTGGTGGCTACCGACCGTGAATTTTTCCACAGGGATAATAAAGTGATTAAAAAATTTGTAACTAAAAAAAAATCAGTATTCATTAGACACTTGATACAAATAGACTTGCCACCATGTTGATCTAGAAAGCCTTGGGTTAAGACTCCCCTCTGTTAGCATTTATTTTTATGGAAAATCAGGAACATTTTGGTTTGATTCATTCATTTTTCTGTTTGTAGATGTTCCGCAATGGACAGCGTTTGCTGGAGAAGCAGAGATTCCAGTTCCCTCCGTCGTGGCTCTACATTGACAACATCGAAGGTGAATGGGGGGCCTTTAGTGACATAATGAAGCGCAAAGACACTGCTATTCAACAGCAAGTGGCCAACCTGCAGATGAAGATTGTGCAGGAGGACAAAGCTGTGGAGAACCGCACCACTGACCTGCTAAATGACTGGGAGAAGACCAAACCAGTCGCTGTAAGAGAAACTTGTAACTCAAAAGTTGTGAAATTGAAGTGTGTGTTTTAAAATAAACTGGACCGAATTGCTTGAAAGCCACCATCTTTTTCTGCTCTTTTAGGGTAACTTGCGTCCTGAGGAGGCTCTTCAGTCTCTGACCATCTATGAAGGCAACTTCAGTCGTCTCAAGGTCGAAAGGGAGAAGTGTGCGCGTGCCAAAGAGGCTCTTGAGCTGACAGACACTGGCTTGCTCAGTGGCAGTGAAGAGAGGGTGCAGGTAAAGTTGGTCTAAAACCCATTAAATGGCACAAAGACTGTCAGAAGAATGATTGCGCTCTAATAACTACTTGGTGGTGGCTTATAGGTGGCATTGGAGGAGCTACATGACTTAAAGGAAGTGTGGTCAGAACTGTCAAAGATCTGGGAGCAGATGGACCAGATGAAAGAGCAGCCATGGGTATCTGTGCAGCCACGAAAGGTAGAGCCAGACTAATTTATCTTAAATTTGTTTGATTACTTTATTTTAGTTTTATTTATTTATTTATTATTTTTATCAAAAGTCTTACAAGTCTGTGTTTTGTTTTCTTAGCTTCGTCAAAACCTAGATGCTCTTCTGAACCAACTGAAGAACTTCCAAGCAAGACTGAGACAGTACGCCTCCTATGAATACGTCCAAAGGCTTCTCAAAGGATACCTAAAGGTCAGCACTTCTTATCCTTACCTGGCACAAATTAGTGTAAAAACTGTAAAGTCAATTAAATGCACTGAATGCTGTCAATAGGTCAACATGTTGGTGATTGAGCTGAAGTCAGAGGCGTTGAAAGACCGCCACTGGAAGCAGCTGATGAAGCGTCTGCATGTGAACTGGGTCCTTTCGGAGCTGACCCTTGGACAGCTGTGGGATGTGGACCTACAGAGGAATGAGATGGTGGTGAAGGACGTTCTTCTTGTGGCTCAAGGAGAAATGGCTTTGGAGGAGTTCCTTAAGCAGGTAAAGGACCATAATAGTAGATGTCATAATCACTGTTATTTGTTATTTGCTCTAAAAGCTGTTTTATAATATAATTTATGAATTTATTTATTTATTTTTTGCTGCTTCCTAGATCCGTGAAGTGTGGAACTCGTATGAACTGGACCTAGTAAACTACCAGAACAAGTGCCGTCTGATCAGGGGTTGGGATGACCTCTTCAACAAGGTCAAAGAACACATCAACAGTGTGTCTGCCATGAAGCTGTCTCCTTACTACAAGGTACAATAATCCAGTAGATATTTTCATCTTGCCAACAATATTACAAAAAAATATTTTCTTATTTAGTTCCAATTGTGTTTTATTACAGGTGTTTGAGGAAGATGCCCTCAGCTGGGAAGACAAGCTGAATCGCATTATGGCTCTTTTTGACGTTTGGATCGATGTCCAGCGGCGATGGGTCTATCTGGAAGGCATCTTCACAGGAAGCGCTGACATCAAACATCTACTTCCTGTGGAAACCCAGAGATTCCAGAGGTAAATGGAACAATATATTTAGCATTTTTTATTTTAACAATGAACAAATATTTGGTGCTATGCAGATCAAGTTTAAATGTTTCCCCCTCCATCAATTTTCCAGCATCAGCACAGAGTTTCTGGCTCTCATGAAAAAGGTGACAAAGTCGCCTTTAGTGATGGATGTGCTGAACATTCAGGGAGTGCAGAGGTCTCTGGAGCGTCTGGCTGACCTCCTCGGGAAAATCCAGAAAGCCCTTGGAGAATACTTGGAGAGGGAAAGATCCTCGTTTCCCAGGTATACAAGACAGAAAAAAATCTCATGTGGTTTGTTATTGAAAAATGCCATAAACTGATTTTATTTTTTTTTATTTCCAGATTCTACTTTGTTGGAGATGAAGACTTGCTTGAGATCATTGGAAACAGCAAGAATGTGGCCAAACTGCAGAAGCACTTCAAAAAGATGTTTGCTGGTGTGTCTAGCATTTTGCTCAACGAGGACAACACTGAGGTGCTGGGAATTTCATCCCGAGAGGGTGAAGAGATTTTCTACAAGACTCCAGTCTCCATCACAGAGCATCCCAAGATCAATGAGTGGCTGACTCTAGTGGAGAAGGAGATGAGGGTGACACTAGCCAAGCTGCTGGCAGAGTCAGTCACTGAGGTCACAGCCTTCAACAAGGGCACTGCCATTGACCTGAGCCAGTACATTAACTGGATTGATCGCTACCAGGTTAGTATCATCACGACAAAAACAGTTTTTAACACCAAATAGTATAAAATTTAAATGTGTTCATGCAATGTGAATCTTCTCTCTATAGGCCCAGCTGGTTGTCCTGTCCACCCAGATTGCCTGGTCTGAGAACATAGAGTCTGCACTGACCACCATCTCTGGTGGAGGGGACATGAAACTCATGCAAGGAGTGCTGTCCAATGTGGAGGCCACCCTCAATGTGCTGGCTGACACTGTGCTGATGGAGCAGCCTCCTCTCCGAAGGAGGAAGCTAGAGCACCTGGTGAGAAGAAACTTTGTGTAGTTTTGAGTTGCTGCAAAGAATGCTTTTTTTTTTTTTTTTTTTTTTTTCATATATATTTTTTTTTCTAATATAGATTTTTTTAAATTTTTCTTTTTTAAAATTAGATTACAGAAATGGTGCACCAGCGTGACGTAACCAGGACTTTGATCAAGAACAAAATCGACAACCCAAAGTCCTTTGAGTGGCTCTGTCAGATGCGCTTCTACTTTGACCCCAAGCAGACGGATGTCCTTCAGCAGCTGTCTATTCAGATGGCCAACGCCAAGTTCAACTATGGCTTTGAGTACCTAGGTGTTCAAGACAAACTAGTGCAGACACCTCTAACAGACCGCTGCTATCTCACAATGACCCAGGCACTGGAAGCTCGCCTCGGAGGGTCACCGTTTGGTATGAAGACTCTATATTAGAATTCTGTAGATGGTGAAAAATAAACATTATTGCCATTGTAAAATGAAGTAAAACTAAACTCATAACTTGTTATTTTTTTCCTTTTAGGTCCTGCTGGCACAGGAAAGACTGAGTCAGTAAAAGCACTTGGTCACCAGCTTGGCCGTTTTGTGCTGGTCTTCAACTGTGACGAGACCTTTGACTTCCAGGTATGGTATTGTATTCCCCCTGTAACTGCTGCACAAATTTCAAAACATTGCTAATTTTTCATTTACCTTTAAAATTCCACTCACTTGCCCATCTTTTCCACAGGCCATGGGTCGTATCTTTGTAGGTCTGTGTCAGGTGGGAGCTTGGGGATGCTTTGACGAATTCAATCGTCTCGAGGAGAGGATGTTGTCTGCCGTCTCTCAGCAAGTTCAGTACATCCAGGTGGCTTTGAGGGAACACAGCAACCCTAACCGAGACAGAAGTAAGTGTAAAGTCCTTTTAAGAACTAGTGTGTATTTTTCTTAACATGCACAACATATCCATGTGCATGTAATTAAACACTGTAAATCTTTCCCTCTCAGGTGTCCCAGTCACCACTGAACTCCTGAACAAGCAGGTCAAGGTCAGCCCCGACATGGCCATCTTCATCACCATGAATCCTGGCTACGCTGGCCGTTCCAACCTGCCTGACAATCTGAAGAAGCTGTTCCGCAGCTTGGCCATGACCAAGCCTGACCGCCAGCTCATCGCCCAGGTCATGCTCTACTCCCAAGGTTTCCGCACTGCTGAGATCCTTGCTAAAAAGATTGTGCCCTTCTTCAAGTAATAATTATTTATTTAAATTTTATTTAGTGACTAAAACTTATGATGTATAAATCACTTGCCACTTTCAATCCCCTTTTTATTTTAGGCTGTGTGATGAGCAGCTCTCATCCCAGAGCCACTACGATTTCGGCCTCCGAGCCCTCAAGAGCGTACTAATAAGTGCTGGTAACGTCAAGCGTGAGCGCATCCAGAAGATCAAGAAGGAGAAACGTGAGCGTGGTGAGGACGTTGATGAAAACGACATTGCAGAGAATCTTCCTGAGCAGGAGGTACAGTATAACGCTGAACAAATTTTTGTAATGTAGCTCTCAACTAATGCATGTAAATATATATGCATTATTTTTTTTTATTTAGATCCTGATCCAGAGTGTGTGCGAGACCATGGTCCCCAAACTGGTGGCAGAGGACATTCCTCTACTGTTTAGCTTGCTCTCAGATGTCTTCCCTGGTGTGCAATACCATCGAGGCGAGATGAACGCTCTAAGGGAGGAGCTCAAGAAAGTGTGTGCCGAGATGTATCTGACCTACGGAGATGGAGATGACGTGGGAAGCATGTGGGTGGAGAAGGTAGGTCTGCTCAGAAATGCATATAATATATAGTCATAAAATTTAGGTACAAGATTACAGTATTTCTAACATTTTTTTCAACTACCTCCAGGTGCTGCAGTTGTACCAGATCACACAGATAAACCATGGTCTGATGATGGTCGGACCATCAGGAAGCGGCAAGACTATGGCTTGGAGGGTGCTCCTCAAAGCTCTGGAGAGACTCGAAGGTGTCGAGGGTGTTGCCCACATCATTGACCCCAAGGCCATCAGCAAGGACCACCTCTATGGAACCCTGGACCCCAACACACGCGAATGGACTGATGGATTATTCACGCACATCCTCAGGAAGTGAGTAATTTGAACAGTCTCAAGTTTATGTTTTCTTGTTTGAGTGTTTAACTTTGTATTTCCACTTCAGGATCATTGACAATGTTCGAGGTGAGCTGCAAAAGCGACAGTGGATCATCTTTGACGGAGACGTTGATCCTGAGTGGGTTGAAAATCTCAACTCTGTTCTTGACGATAACAAGCTGCTCACTTTGCCAAATGGAGAGCGTCTCAGCTTGCCACCAAATGTATGAACATCTCAAACTGGTGAAGAAGTATTTGAGTAAAAAAATGAGCATGTCCCTAGACTAAATTGTTGTCCATGTGCAGGTGCGTGTCATGTTTGAGGTGCAGGACCTAAAGTACGCCACCCTGGCCACCGTGTCGCGTTGTGGCATGGTGTGGTTTAGCGAGGATGTCCTCAGTACCGACATGATTTTCAACAACTTCCTGGCACGTCTTCGCAGCATCCCATTGGACGAGGGAGAGGATGAAGCACAGCGCAAAAGAAAGGGCACAGAGGATGAGGATGAAGCCGCCTCACCAATGCTGCAAGTAAGTGGAGAAAGTACAATCCACATTCTTGTCACAACTAAATGAGGACACCATTGTAATCTCTTCTCTACTGTCTGGTGCGTTAGATCCAGCGTGATGCATCGGGTATTCTTCAGCCCTACTTTACCTCCACCGGTCTGGTCATCAAGGCTTTGGAGCATGCCTCAAAGATGGAGCACATCATGGACTTCACCCGCCTGCGTTGCCTCGGCTCCCTCTTCTCCATGCTGCACCAGGCGTGTCGCAATGTGGCTCTGTACAACAACAACCACCCCGACTTCCCTATGCCCATCGAGCAGCTCGAGAGATACATGCAGGTAACGTTCTGTCATCTATTACTCGTATTTAAATAAACATACATCAGTTTGCATTGTCTTTTTAGTACATTTATAACCTCTAACGGCTCATGTGATTTTTTTTTTTTTCTTTGCAGAGGTATTTAATTTATGCCGTACTTTGGTCTTTCTCTGGTGATGGACGGCTAAAGATAAGGGGTGAACTCGGGGAATATATCCGCCGCATCACCACAGTACCTCTCCCTTCTGCACCAAATGTTCCCATCATTGACTACGAGGTACAGCAGTGCATATACTTAAATGTGTCTTTTCTATTTTTTTTTTTTTTTTTTTTCATTCATGTTTAGCAATTTTTTTTTAGTTTTTGTTTATTAGTGAATTTATTTATTAGTTATTGATATTAATGATTGTTTGTTTCTTGTGATAATTAGATATTTGATTTAATGATTATAAATTGTAAGGGGGGTGGTATTTTTATATAAGGTTACTTTTCAACCTTGAAATCTTGTATAGAAAATCTAAAGTTTTTATATAATACCTCGATTCAGGTTTGCATCTCAGGAGAATGGCAGTCCTGGCAGGGCAAGGTGCCTCAAATTGAGGTGGAGACACACAAGGTGGCGTCCCCCGATGTTGTGGTTCCTACCTTGGACACTGTTCGCCATGAGGCCTTGCTGTACACATGGCTGGCAGAACACAAACCACTGGTTCTGTGTGGACCTCCTGGCTCTGGAAAGACTATGACATTGTTCAGCGCTCTCAGGGCTTTGCCTGACATGGAGGTGAGACATGTGACTCAGATTACAGTCTATATATTATGTTATAAATATTACTTGATTTTCTTTTCTCTTCATTAGGTTGTAGGTCTGAACTTTTCAAGTGCCACGACCCCAGAGTTACTCCTCAAAACCTTTGACCACTACTGTGAGTACCGCCGTACCCCCAACGGTGTGGTCTTGGCCCCTGTTCAGCTTGGCAAGTGGCTAGTGTTGTTCTGTGATGAGATCAATTTGCCAGACATGGACAAGTACGGCACACAGAGGGTCATCTCTTTCCTGAGACAGGTATGCGTTCATATCTTCCACAGCCTGCTATGCTTTGGGGTAAAATAAAGCCAATAAACAAATCAAATGCTTCTTTTTATTTTATTTTTTTTCTGCAGATGGTAGAACATGGGGGCTTCTATCGCACTTCAGATCAGACCTGGGTCAAGTTGGAGAGAATCCAGTTTGTAGGAGCTTGTAATCCTCCCACAGACCCGGGCAGAAAACCTCTCACACACAGGTACATTATACACCTCACAAGCAAATTGAAACAAAATGAAAATGTTGGATTAAAAAAAAGATTTAACAAAAAAGAGTTATGAAAATGTGCATGTGTGGGATGGCTTTTCAGGTTCCTCCGTCATGTCCCTGTGGTGTACGTGGACTATCCTGGACCGGCATCCCTCACTCAGATTTACGGAACATTTAATCGTGCCATGCTGCGCCTCATCCCCTCTCTGCGCACATATGCTGAACCACTTACTGCTGCCATGGTCGAGTTCTACACCATGTCTCAGGTAAACATATTCTTTACCTTCATAGCTCATTATTCTAGCAGTTTCTACCGTCCCACTAAATATGCTCGACATAATACTAATATTTTTGTCACTTTATTTATTTATTTACTTTTTTCATCGTTCAGGAGCGCTTCACCCAGGATACACAGCCCCACTACATCTACTCGCCCAGAGAGATGACCCGCTGGGTGAGGGGCATCTTCGAGGCTCTGAGGCCCCTTGAGACTCTGCCTGTGGAGGGACTCATTCGCATCTGGGCTCATGAGGCGCTTCGACTCTTCCAGGACAGGTCAGGAACAGTTTATTTCCTCTGAAGGGTATTGATAGCAGTTGAAGTAATTAACACATTGTTTTATTGTTTCAGGCTGGTTGGGGACGAGGAAAGAAGGTGGACAGATGAAAACATTGATATGGTTGCCCTCAAACACTTCCCTAACATTGATAAAGAGAAGGCTGTTAACCGGCCAATCCTCTACAGCAACTGGCTCTCAAAGGTACACGAGTCAGCCTTTTGACTTTGTCCAAAATATTTGAAATATTTATTTCAGTGATCATTTAATTTTACTGACACTTTTGTGTGGACGCAGGACTACATTCCAGTGGAACAGGAAGAGCTGAGGGAGTATGTGAAGGCCCGTCTGAAGGTCTTCTATGAGGAGGAGCTGGACGTCCCACTGGTGCTCTTTAATGAGGTGCTGGACCATGTCCTGAGAATTGATCGGTAAGAAATAGAATATACTAATAAATGTACTTTTATGGCTAGCTAGTTTTATAATTTTTTTTAATGACATTTCAGATTTGACCTTAAATATACATTTTAAAGTACATTGTCTCTTTTAGAATCTTCCGTCAGCCTCAGGGCCATCTCTTACTGATTGGTGTGAGTGGAGCTGGAAAGACTACTCTGTCTCGCTTTGTGGCCTGGATGAATGGGCTCAGTGTCTACCAAATCAAGGTTATTATGAGAAATTGAACTGAAATTCAAATTATTTTCTTAATGTTTAGCAAGTGTTGCATTATTGTTTTCCTTCTTGTCTTGTTGTAGGTACACAGGAAATACACAGGTGAAGACTTTGATGAAGATCTGCGTACAGTGCTTCGTCGTTCAGGTTGCAAGAATGAGAAGATTGCCTTCATCATGGATGAGTCCAATGTACTAGATTCAGGCTTCCTTGAGAGAATGAACACACTGCTGGCTAATGGAGAGGTAACTTCTAATGTCCCTTTTTTTTTTTTTAAGTATACATGTGTGTGTTTTTTTAAGCTGTACGTAATTTACATTACTGGTATATTTATATTTTTTAGTTTGTGCATAGTGTGTGATTGTTAGTGTTTGATTTGTCTGCCAGGTCCCTGGTCTGTTTGAAGGAGATGAGTATGCCACTTTGATGACTCAGTGTAAGGAGGGAGCACAGAAAGAGGGTCTGATGCTGGACACTCACGAGGAGCTGTACAAGTGGTTCACCAGCCAGGTGATCAGGAATCTCCATGTTGTGTTCACTATGAACCCCTCGTCAGAAGGCCTGAAGGACAGAGCTGCCACCTCACCTGCCCTCTTCAACAGGTAAAGCCACACTCAAATTGATGGCTGGTAAATGGTGGGACATATGAGGTAAGATGACGATGTGTATTAAATTAATATTCCAATTGCCAGATGTGTACTTAACTGGTTTGGAGACTGGTCCACTGAGGCCCTTTATCAGGTGGGCAAGGAGTTCACCAGCAAGATGGATCTGGAGAAGCCCAACTACAAAGTGCCAGACTACATGCCCATTGTCTATGACAAACTACCCCAACCTCCTTCTCACCGTGAAGCCATTGTCAATGGTTGTGTGTTTGTTCACCAGACGTTGCACCAGGTAAGAATGTAATTTCCTGATTACAAGGTATATAATTAAATATAAAATGCTTACAACCAGTTGTCTTCCCTGTGCAGGCTAACAGCAGACTCGCTAAACGAGGTGGCCACACAGTGGCCATTACTCCCCGTCACTACCTTGACTTTATCAACCAGTATGCCAATCTGTTCAATGAGAAACGCAGTGAGCTGGAGGAGCAGCAGATGCATCTCAATGTTGGTCTCCGCAAAATCAAGGAAACTGTCGACCAGGTAAAGTCTTCACACAGTTTTAAATGTCTATGACAGTATATCACAGTCTATGTTGTGTGAAAAACCCATCTAATTGCATTTTTGCTTTTGTGTAAAGGTGGAGGAGCTTCGCCGTGACCTGAGAATCAAGAGTCAGGAATTAGAAGCAAAGAATGCTGCTGCAAATGATAAACTGAAAAAAATGGTCAAAGATCAACAGGAAGCTGAGAAGAAAAAGGTACTAGGATGCATTTTTTTCCATTCTCTACATGACTTTGCAGTTTTGACACAATTTATGAATGCTTTCTGGTACAGCTTCATAAATAGTTAATTTTCTTTGTTGTTTGCAGGTAATGAGTCAGGAGATTCAAGAGGCTGTCTACAAGCAGCAGGAGGTGATCAAGGACAAACAGCTGAGTGTCAAACAGGACTTGGACCAAGTGGAGCCTGCTGTGATTGAAGCTCAGAATGGTACAATGTTTTGTGTTTTTATGGAGAAAACATTTATTTATACATTAGATGTAAGGTGTTTCTTCCTCTCAAGGTTTCTGGTCACCAATAGTCCTTGTTTTTTATCCTTTCATCCTCCATCACTGCCCATTCCTTGCCATAACACTTTTTATCGTCCACTTAATGCTGATAGCTGTTAAGTCCATTAAGAAGCAGCACCTGGTGGAGGTGCGTTCCATGGCCAATCCACCTGCGGCTGTGAAACTGGCCCTGGAGTCCATCTGCTTGCTCCTGGGAGAAAGCACCACTGACTGGAAACAGATTCGATCCATCATCATGAGAGAGAACTTCATTCCCACCATTGTTAACTTCTCAGCTGACGAGATCAGGTGAAATAAGTCATGTGTATTTTAAACCAACTAAAAGCACTATTTCTTTCCCTTTTCTGTCTTTTCCCAAACTCTTCTCCTGTTCATCTCTAAACTGTCCCCACAACACATCCCTGCTCTCACCTGCTCTCACTAGCGGTGAACTCTATTAAGCGGCAGCACCTAGTAGAAATGCGGACTATGACCAACCCCCCCGCTGCAGTCAAACTGGCCCTGGAGTCTATCTGCCTTATGTTGGGCGAGGAGACCAATGACTGGAAAAAAATAAGACAAGTTATTATCAGGGACAATTTCATCAGCAGCATAGTCAACTTTTCTTCTGATGAGATGAGGTAACCAGTGTCAGAATGTTGCAAAAGCCAATCTGATGGAACGATAATCACAGAAAAATCTGCGTGTAAGGTAGCACCTGCGAGTAGTACTTGATTGCAGGTTTAGACTCACCAGTTGATTTTATTTATTTTTTGATAAATCACACGCATTCCAAAATTTTGTTAATTTAATGGGATATATTAAAATCAGCTACAAAGCAGGTGTGTATTTCATGGCATGTGAATTTCAATAATTAACAGAAATTAATATAAAGAAATCATGCTCAGATTAATCATTTACACACATTTTTTTGCATAATTGGCATCTTTCTTGTGACTCATGGAGCTTCGTTCTTTCAGTGACTCCATTCGTGAGAAAATGAAGAAGAACTACCTCTCCAACCCAGGCTACAACTACGAGCAGATCAACAGAGCCTCCCTCGCCTGTGGCCCTATGGTTAAATGGGCTATTGCTCAGGTAATCAAAATGTTTTGGGAGTGTTTGAGCGTTATGCTTGGATATAATTGTTGAATATATCCAGCTTCTTTTTTCCCCAAAAAAGTGTGATTTATGTCCCTGTTAAGTCATGAAGTCTTGATTATGAGGAGAGAGCTTCCCCATTTAGTGGTTTATAAGAAGACAATTGTGGGCTGCTGCAGAGGAAGAGACTTAAGCTACATCTTTCTCTCCATGCCCCACTCTTGCTGCTCCTGTTGCTGTTCAAAAGTAAAAGATGAGGCAGCCCAGTGCTTCGGCAGTGTAATACTGTCTCGTCGAACACAAAACTCTCCTGCAGTGCTCATTCAGAGACGGACCGCAGTGTGTTCAAAGCTCTGTGCAATTATGTAGTGTATTTTTGTTAATTTTGAGACTATGGTGGAGCAAAGTAAACATCTTGGATGAATGAGAAACATTCATAAAGAAAGGGTTCTTAATCTTTTTTGTCTGCTCGCAGCTTAATTATGCCGACATGCTGAAGCGCGTGGAGCCCCTGCGTAATGAACTGCAGAAACTCGAGGATGACGCCACGGACAACAAGACGAAGGCAGAGGAGGTGGAACAAATGATCAGAGACCTGGAGGCTAGCATCGCTCGCTACAAGGAGGAGTACGCCGTCCTCATCTCAGAGGCCCAGGCCATCAAGGCTGACTTGGCTGCAGTAGAAGCTAAGGTAACGGCTCATTTAAATTCTCTCTTAATGCTGTCCATCTTTTTTGTCACAATATAACTTGTATTATTTTCTTTGTTTTCAGGTGAATCGCAGCACAGCCCTGCTTAAGAGTCTGTCAGCTGAGAGAGACCGCTGGGAGAAGACTAGTGAGACCTTTAAAAACCAAATGTCGACCATCGCTGGTGATTGTCTCCTTTCTGCAGCGTTCATTACCTATGCAGGCTACTTTGAGCAACAGATGAGACAGAACCTGTTCACTACCTGGTCTCACCACCTGCAGCAAGCTAACATTCAGGTACTCCACTCTAGTTCTCTCAATAATGAACCTATACCCTTCATGACTGTACTCAGAAAAGAATGGTAAATAACATGTTCAAACCTGAGGCACAAGTCTGTTTTAAATCCTAACCCTCACTATCTGAATGTCTCCAGTTCCGCACGGATATCGCCAGAACAGAATACCTGTCCAATGCTGATGAGAGACTACGCTGGCAAGCCAACTCTCTCCCAGCTGATGACCTCTGTACTGAGAATGCCATCATGCTCAAGCGCTTCAACAGGTCAGGAACAATGCCTTCATTAGGTTTTTATGAAAAAGCAAATAATTACTATGCAACAGCTACCTTTGTGTGTTCGTAACACCACTGTCTCTTTTAGATACCCACTCATCATTGATCCATCAGGCCAGGCTACAGAGTTTATAATGAATGAGTACAAAGAACGCAAGATCACCAGAACCAGTTTCCTGGACGATGCCTTCAGAAAGAATTTGGAGAGCGCCTTGCGTTTTGGCAACCCTCTACTTGTGCAGGTGGGTGACAATGCAGCAGGGACGACTTCTTAATAACTGTTCTCTCAAAAAATGTTGCATTCATGTTGACTGTTTTTGTAGTAATTGCTCTGTAAACTTCTTCTCTTAGGATGTGGAAAGTTACGACCCCATCTTGAACCCAGTGCTGAACCGAGAGGTGCGCAGGACTGGAGGGCGTGTCCTCATCACTCTTGGAGACCAGGACATCGATCTGTCACCTTCCTTTGTCATCTTCCTTTCCACACGAGACCCAACGGTAAGACATAGTTAATTTTGCCATGACTATAATACTAATCCATTCAATATGACTAGGAATTACATATCTTGTTATTTCCTTTGCTCTATGTATCCCTCATTTCTAGGTTGAGTTCCCACCAGACCTGTGTTCACGTGTGACATTTGTAAACTTTACCGTGACACGCAGCAGTCTCCAGAGCCAGTGTCTCAACGAAGTCCTCAAGGCCGAGAGACCAGATGTGGATGAGAAACGTTCTGACCTTCTCAAACTGCAGGGTAAGTGTGTGTAGCACAACCACGGGGGTCAAACGGAGGCAGTAGCATATGAATTGAATTGAATGAGTTCTGAACTGCAGAGTGACCCTCCTCATCTTTTCAGGCGAATTCCAGGTGCGTCTTCGGCAGCTGGAGAAGTCCCTGCTGCAGGCCCTCAATGAAGTCAAGGGTCGTATCTTGGACGACGACACCATCATCACTACGCTGGAGAACCTGAAGAAGGAAGCAGCAGAGGTGACCAGAAAGGTGGAGGAGACGGACATCATCATGGCTGAGGTGGAGGCAGTGTCCCAGCAGTACCTGTCTCTGTCCTCCGCCTGCAGCAGCATCTACTTCACCATGGAGTCCCTCAACCAGGTCCAAACATGTCTCACATTTCTCAACACTTTGAAATATTTTGATACATTTTAGAGATTTCAATGGTCTAGAGCCATTTTAATGACCTAGAGTTCTAGATTTGTGGCGTTGTATGCAACATTACATCTGCCATTATTGGAAAGATTATATTACATCAAGCAGTTTCAATTACAGATTGTTAGTGCCTGATAAAACCATATTATTAAATCCCACAATTCTTTTTCTTTCAGATGCACTTCCTGTACCAGTACTCTCTCCACTTTTTCTTGGACACTTACCACACGGTGCTGTATGAGAACCACAACCTCAAGAATATCAGTGACCATTCTCAGAGGCTGGCCACCATCACTAAAGATCTCTTCCAGGTTTGGACCAAACATTTGAGGGAACATTATTTTTATGGTGTAAATTAAGAGTCATCTCACATCTGTGCTTTTTTTCTGTTGCTATAGGTGGCCTTTAACCGAGTGGCCCGTGGTATGCTGCACCACGACCACATCACCTTCGCCATGCTTCTGGCCAAAATCAGCCTCAAGGGCATCACCAAGTGAGGAAACACATTAACATTTTTCAAACAAAATTCTGACAAACCTTTTCTTAACATAAATTACTTGTGTTTTCTAGTGAGCCCGCGTACGAAGCAGAGTTCCAGCACTTCCTCCGTGGTAAGGAGATTGTTCTGACGGGCATGGCGCTCCCCAAGGTGAAAGGTCTGACCACAGACCAGAGCGAGGCCATGGTCCGTCTCAGTCGCCTACCAGCCTTCAAAGACTTGGTGGGCAAAGTTGAGGCTGATGATGTAAGTTAAAATGGGTTATCTTGGTTCTCTTTCCATCATAATACAACAAAACTAAACATATGTCCATTGTTAATGTAAGAGCTTCTTTTTCTTTATTTTTTTTCTTTAGCAATTCTTCATGTGGCTTGAGAGCAACACTCCGGAGCTGGCTGTTCCTTATCTGTGGTCAGAGGAGAAACAGTCCTGTGAGTTAAAACAAGTGAACGCAACACTGTTAGCTTTTCAAGATTATCAGCTGTTAAGGGAGATTTAGTCCAGCTATATTGAAGTTATTCTTTAATTTTTAATTCTAAAAAAGGCCACTAAAAAGATTTGTTTTTGTAGTTTTTTTTTTTATTAATTAATTAATTTTTTTACATTGTGCCCAGCTGGTATTGGACAGGCAGTGCATCAGCTGCTGCTTATCCAGGCATTCCGCCCCGACCGTCTCTTGGCCATGTCGCACATTTTTGTCTCAAAGGTGTTGGGAGAGAGCTTCATGAGCATCATCGAGCAGCCTCTTGACCTGGCAAATATAGTGGACAGTGAGGTACAACCATTCAGTTCCTTCTGTAGCTCTGAGAAGTTACTGTTGATTAGCTTTTATTAGTGAATGTTTCTGACTCCCCTTTTCACCGCGTGTTCAGGTGAAGCCCAGCACCCCAGTGTTGATGTGCTCCGTCCCAGGTTATGATGCCAGCGGCCTGGTGCGGGATCTGGCTGCAGAGCAAAACAAACAAATCACCTCTGTTTCCATTGGTAAGGAATGAGCTTACTAGGTTTGGGGTACCAATTCAGAAACAACTGTGTAATATTTATTTGCGCTTTTTGCTGCGCACAGGTTCGGCTGAGGGCTTCAACAAGGCAGACAGAGATATCAACACTGCAGTCAAATCTGGCAGGTGGGTAATGGTTTCATTTACTGACCCAATAGCCACATTAAAATACTATTGCATTACATCAACACAGAACTGATTGAGAGCTTGCCTTAAATTGTCACACCCTGAAAATTAAAATTCGTATTACTTTATCCTCAGTTATTATCAAAGAGTTCCACATTGCAGGCTTAAGATGGTACAGTAGAGTGATTTCTGTCATCTTACAGGTGGGTGATGTTGGAGAACGTCCACTTGGCTCCTGGTTGGCTCATGCAGGTGGAGAAGAAGCTTCACTCAATGCAGCCCCACGCCTGCTTCAGACTCTTCCTCACTATGGAGATCAATCCCAAGGTATAGCAGCGTCACAGCATTTCATAATGTCTAGGGAATTTAGTTTTGTTGTTGTAGTCAATTATTTTATCTAAAGCCATACGCGTTCTGTTTTTATAGGTGCCAGTCAATCTGCTCCGCGCTGGCCGCATCTTTGTGTTTGAGCCGCCTCCTGGTGTCAAGGCTAACATGCTCAGAACCTTCAGCAGCATCCCTGTGGCTCGAATGTGCAAGGTAAATCACATGGATTATATAAAATTATATAATGTAATTTAGAAGTATGCGCGAGCTTGAATATGTTGTCTGTGTATCGTGACTTGTTAAAGGCTCCGAATGAGCGTGCTCGCCTGTACTTCTTGCTGGCCTGGTTCCACGCCGTCATCCAGGAGCGTCTCCGTTATGCTCCTCTCGGATGGTCCAAGAAGTACGAGTTTGGAGAGTCTGACCTGCGTTCTGCTTGTGATACGGTGGACACCTGGCTGGATGACACAGCTAAGGTGAGAAATGAACACGCACAAATATGTTTTAAAACCTATTTGTTTATTTGTTTTTAAAAGAGGTCATGGAAATTTAAAATCCAAATTTCAAGAACACATACTTATTCCAGAAAACACTCAGTCAGACTTAGTCAGATTTTTATAGTGTGTGGAACTTTTTTTTTCTACAATTTCTTTTGCGTTACTGCTAATATTTTATTTAATACCAAAGTGATAAGTGTTTTTCTGTAAGATGGATTTGGTAAAACAGTATGGAACGGTAATGAAAAATGTGTGTATAATTCCTGTATTAAGTGTCGATGTGTCTTTTATATTGTTCTGTCTTTTTAACTATACAATAACTGTAACAAACATACTGTTACATAGTGTTCATGATGAAACTCTCTGGACACACAGGGCCGTCAGAACATCGCACCAGACAAGATCCCTTGGGCAGCTCTGAAAACCCTGATGGCCCAGTCCATCTACGGCGGTCGAATTGACAACGAGTTTGACCAGCGGCTGCTCAACACCTTCTTGGATCGCATCTTCACCAAGGGCAGCTTTGACAGCGAGTTCAAACTGGCTCATAAAGTGGACGGTCACAAGGACATCAAGATGCCTGATGGAATTCGGTCGGTTTCAGCTGAGCACTTTTTGTTTTACTAATGTTATTAATGGTTTGTAGTTTCTTCTATGGGCCTAATTGATATATGGGCTTTCATTTTGATTTTGGTCAGGCGTGAGGAGTTCATACACTGGGTCGAGCTGCTTCCTGACACTCAGACTCCATCTTGGCTTGGGCTGCCCAGTAATGCTGAGAAGGTCCTGCTCACCACTCAGGGTATGCAAAATGCCTTTTAATTTTAAGTTTTTAAATCTGTATTCATACATTTGCTTTACTTAACTTTTGCTGAGCATTTTACAGGCCATCTTGAGATGTGTTTATGTACTTTAAAGGACATCTATGAGTTCTTTAAAGATTGGTAAAGCCCTTTTCACCTAGGCACCCCAGTGGATCCCACGGTTATTCCAGTCAGACGCTCACCTGATAACTTAACTAGGTTACTTACAAGGTTTCCAAAAGTATTCAAAAGAACAATCGGATAAATTTGCCCTTACACCGGGTATCCGCTGATCCTAAAAGTCTTAACGGGTATTAAATTCCATAATGTAAAAATAAGGCCTTTAATTAGGATTAAAATGTCTTAAATCCATGTTTCAAAGGTCTTAAAAATGAACCGACAACATAAAGAACATTTTATTTTAATTTTTAATATAATGTAATGTTACGTCTTTTTCACACAGAACAAAATAGGTCTGAACCAACTAACAAATTACACATTTGCAGCGGGTTTGTTTGGACTGGACATTACCAGATGGAGAAAAGTTTGAGTGGTTTTGTTAGGTTGTTAGGTTTTGTTGTTTGTAAATATTTTGCTATAAAATTGGTCTTAAATTTAGTTTTAGATGGTATTATAAAGGGCTTAAAAGTCTTAAATCTAAGAAACCTGCAGATACCCTACTTACATAGTTCCCCAGTCATTTCTATCATATTATTTGTTATGGATTTGGCTTTCGCAGAATCTCTGCTTAATTTCTTGTTTTTTTTTTTCTTAAGGGCTTGTTGTGGGGCTCCCTTTAGCAGTGTTTACTTCTTGTTTTATGGATTGTCCTAAGCTAAAGCTAGCGCTAGCTTGTTGTTTTCAAACAACTTATTAAGTTGGTGGTATTGAATGAAATGACGCGGGATCCTCGCATAACTTAACCACAGCATGCATTTCATATTTCAATCCGTCTGTCTTCTTTTGACTCCGCAAAATACGTCCTGAGGCGACTGCTCCAGCATTGAACTTACGAGCCTTTACTCTGCATTTGCAGTGCGCATGCCTGAAATGGAGCCACACTGCTTTCAGGTGCAGTACGGTTTCTCAAGCTCAAATAAAATAGTTGACAGAATATCATATCAGCTCGACAAATCGGCCATTTTTCTCCTCATCGGGCCGATGTATGAAAAAAACACACATTGGCGGATTAGAATATTTGCGCAAAAATCTCGTCCAACCCTACAAACAATCACAAAATACACTTTAAAGAAGGCTTTGAAACTAATGCCATGATTGACATTTCAGAATTGCAATCTCAATATTTCAAATAACACAGGCTCTCTGTATTTGTACAGTTAAGCTGTTAACAGAAGGTTTTAGCCTCCCCACGTTGAAAAGGTACTCTCCGAAAGGAAGGGTGTGTATGTCCTCACCCTCCAGCAGCTGTATTTTGCTGCCATCATGTTGCTTTGCTTTGAATCATTCCCACTCCCTCAGTTCAGCTTCACACCTCCCCTTCCCTCGGCCTCATATTCTTTATACCCTCCCCTTATCAATTTGTTGAAGCCTCCAGACCACCTTTATCCCTCTTCCACATTCCACGTTGGTTAAATTGTTAAACAATGTTGAATTCTTGAAGAACATTCCTTGTCGTTTGGTTATATTTCTTGCCTGATGCCTTGTTTTTTACCCAACCCCAATTTTAATTGTCACAATCGGGTAAGTTATATATTCATTTCCTCTATTAATTTCTTCTACCTTCCACCACTGCCTTTTTGTTTCTGTCTCCCCACCTCACCGTCCTTCCCCACCCCCTTGGCTGCGCAGGCACTGACATGATGGGTAAGATGCTGAAAATGCAGATGTTGGAGGATGAGGACGACCTGGCCTACGAGACAGAGAAGAAGCAGCGCACCTCGTCCACGTCCGACACCCAGCCGGCCTGGATGAGGACGCTCCACACCACCGCCTGCAACTGGCTGCAGCTCATGCCCCAAACTGTCAACCCCCTCAAACGCACCGTGGAGAACATCAAGGTAAAGGGAGAATAAAAGTTGGAGCTTAAATTTTATCCTTGTGACATCCCCTTTTCTGTCCCTGCATTGATTGAGCTCTTCATTTTGAATACAACACACTCTAGGATCCTCTGTTCCGATACTTCGAGCGCGAGGTGAAGATGGGTGGGAAGATGCTACAGGATATTCGGCAGGATCTGACCGACGTGGTGCACGTGTGTGAAGGCAAGAAAAAGCAGACCAACGACCTGCGGACGCTTATCAGTGACCTGGTCAAAGGTAACAGACAAAACCACAATTAGTGACCTATCAATCATTATCCAAAACTTCTAGTTGCCTGATATACGTTTTATCAAAATAAATACGGTGGGAGTTGATTTAAAAAAAAAAACACTTTACGAACGAACGGTACTTTGTGTTTATTTTAAAGAAACGTTTGTGATTATTTTAAAGACGCTTTTATCTGTGATCTTATTCATCAAGCCTTTGTTTTTGTGACCCCTATAAACTACAAAGACAATTTGCTGCTCTTTAATATGTTGTGCAGCTAACTCAAACCAACTCAAACTAAATTCACAATCTCGGCATCCAACTTGTTGATAAAGAGCCCTTGTTCTATACATCTTCAGAGGTCCTAGAAGCTCTTCTGAACTGAATGTATTATATTATGATATGCCAACTGTTTTGTTCTCTGTAGGCATTCTTCCCCGCAGCTGGTGCAGATACACAGTTCCTACATCTTTGACTGTCATTCAGTGGGTGGCAGATTTCAGCGAGAGAATAAAGCAACTGCAGCATATCTCCCAGGGAGCAGCCAGCAGTGGCGCAAAAGAGTTAAAGGTACCATTTGAAGATTATTCAAGAAATGTCAATGGAATGCAGTGAGTAATTTGTGTCTTCTGTAGAACATGCACGTGTGCCTGGGCAGTCTGTTTGTCCCTGAGGCCTACATCACGGCCACCCGTCAGTACGTGGCTCAGGCAAACAGCTGGTCTCTGGAAGAGCTGTATCTGGAAGTGAACGTCACCACGGCCCAGGGTGCAACACTGGATGCCTGCAGCTTTGGCATCAAAGGTCTGCACACATTTCTGTTGTAGGGATGTGTACACAGGGTCCCTTCTGCTAATATATTTCCATTAACATGAAATGCTTTCTATAATTCTGTTGCATTTTCAACACACAGCAAGTAGAGCAATGCTGAAATACCATGTTGTTGTGCTTCAGAATTTCCTGATCTCATAGTATATTTTAGATTTTTGTATATTATGTAAATATTAGACATGTACATCTAATTAGAGATCCAATTATACCCACAGAAAATGCCAGAGGTTTACAGCACTGGCAGGCAGACATACATCTGAGTTTTCATGTTGATGCAGATTATGAATACACCACAGAAGCTTTCCTGCATCATTGTCAAAAACAGCCCTCTACATACCATCACCTTCTACTACTCTGTTTAATTAAACTGTATGTGTTTTGATACAGGTCTGAAACTGCAGGGAGCAACTTGTGCCAACAACAAGTTGTCACTGTCTACTTCCATCTCCACTGAGCTGCCTCTCACTCAGCTGCACTGGATCAAACAGAGCAATGCAGAAAAAAGGCACCAGGTATGACAATATAAAAAGCACATAATTACACACCTTTACTAATCGAAACTAAAGTAAATCTATTTCTGCTACTATGACTTACCATTTCTATCTGGCCTAGGTGACTCTGCCAGTTTACCTGAATTTTACCAGGGCCGATCTGATCTTCACAGTTGACTTCGACATTGCCACCAAAGAAGATCCTCACAGCTTTTATGAGCGTGGAGTTGCAATCCTGTGCACTGAGTAAAAGTGATCATTCCTAACGGCTACAGTCTTGCCATGTAACCATCACTACCTATCACTTATTAATCACTTTATCAAATTAGTTGTAGTGTGATGCAGTCCAGTAATATGTGTAGTAAAGAACCATTGTGAACATTAACCATAGTGAATTTGAAATGTAGATGACAGGGTTTTGGAATGTGACTTGGGGGGTCAAGGGAAGGTTGGCATTGTTTGTTGGCTTATGGAGAGTTATGAGTATGGAAAAAGAAAGTTTGAAAAGAGTATGTTTTTATGAAAGACCCTGTATGTTTTTAGAATGGTTCATCCCATGTGGAATAAAGTAAACTTCATTAACACAATCTTTTGTCAACTGTTTGGCTCAAAATCTTTATTACAGTGCATATTCTGAGCAAGTGTTGTTGCTTTTTATGTTAAGCGTACAAGTAAAATGTTCAAGTATAAGAAAAGTATTGGTTTAACTTTTCGGCTTTCATTCTTAAGTAATAATAAAAATAAAAATACTTTTGCCTTGAGTTCAGATCAAGTTGGTCCTAAAGGAGATTTGTCATGGATATACACGCTACCTCACAAAGAGTACAAATACTCACTATACACCGACATTAAACATGACACATTTAAATGCTAAAAACAAGACATAACCCCCCTCCCCTATGGCCTAAGTTTAGGAGATTAATTCAGAAACTATAACATTAACGTCTTTCACTCAGTGGTTGGGTGAAGCCATTGTCAAAAAATGGTTTACTCTTTTTGAATCATGACAGAAAAAGTTTACATACCCTAGTTCTTAATGCCATCTATTGCCATCTTCAACATCAATGACAGCTTGAAAGTCTTTTGTGGTAGTTGTGGATGAGGCTTTTTATTTTCAGATGGTAAAGCTGCCTTTTCTTCTTGGCAAAAAGCCTCCAGTTCCTGTTATTAGGGCTGTCTTGCATGAACTGCATGTTTGCAATCTCTCAAAACGTAGCGTTACTGTAACTATTATACTTTCACTGCCACCTATTGGTATAGAATTGTAAGGTGGATTCTTGAAAAGTGCAGTTAGGTCTGGTTTGAGAACAAAGTGCAACTAAAAGGGGATATAGCAACCAGTGTAGTGCCAATGTAAGCCCCCCCCCATACTGTATCTGTATTCTCTTCTATTGGGCAGCTTGTAGTGTAAACAGTGGGCACTGATATTTTTAGATCCTTTTGATGAAATTTCAACAACTCTTCTGAAGAATAACCCTAGTAAAGCACCTAAGTCAATGTTGGTTATGTCATGCTTACCAGTTCTGACACTATTGAACGTTACTATCATTACCTTATTGTAAAAAAACAAAGCACTATTATTTTGCAGAAATTATGCAATACAATCTTTTGCCTGCCTTAGTTTTCCAATAGCTTTACACAAAGACAACACAAAATTCTCGCAGCAAACATTTTCAAAAAAAAAAAAAAAAAACATGGTTAAAGATTTAAATAAAGAGTCAGGTCTGCATGACCATATATGTGCATTTTAACTATTTACAGTATTGTATTTATTTGGTGGTCTGTCAGAACTTGAGTCTAATTTCATTCAACTGCAGGCACAGAATCCACATACTCTGCTTCATCTTCCATGTTGACAAAGCACTGCCTTTTTCTTTGACCGAAATCTACTGCTTCTTCCCCAGAAAGACCCAGCTTTCTCTTGTAGTGTGACTGGAGGTAATATGGACTGGCCGATCTCTCAGAGGGGCTATCCATCACGTGGGAAAACCTCCCCTCTACCAGTTGGCTCGGTCCAGATCCAAACGTTTGACAGGAGCTTTCATTTAGCGCTGTATCCACAGGTGTGTGCATGGCAGAGTCATCCCTGTCACTGTAGGAGAGCAGAGTGTCCAGTTCAGAGTGACTGTCACATGACATTTGGAAGCTTTGCTTCTCCTTGGTGCCACTTTTCACCACTTCAGGGGCCGGATGGTGGACAACTGAATGATAATTTAATCGTCTGCTACGGGCCATATACCGGCAACCTCCTGCACTTTTAGGTGGCTGCCGCGATCGTTTGCTGCACAGCACGCTCACATCCATGCTGGAGTCGTCAGAATCCTCAGAGCTCCCGTCATAAGGGTCCAAAAACTACATAATAAATAGGCATTCATTCACAAAAAACAGGATTACCACTGAGAAAATAGTTTGAAGCGCTTACTAAGGAATAGCAGCCATGTCTCCCAGCAGCCTTAGGCAATAGTGGTAAGGTCCTCCGAACAGTCCCGCTCTCCGGTGCACTGCTTGCACATCCCTGACCACAAAAGACAAAAAACTCATTATAGCGGAATAAAACACAGGATCATATTGGGGAATTCCACAATAATAACATGCCATAGTGCTGGTGTCGGACCATCTTGGGCTTATCTCAGACTCTGAATCAGTGCTGGACTCTACTTTACACATCTCCTGGTTCCCAACAGATGCCCAGCAGTCCCAATATAGACACAGAACAATGGACAATAGAAGAAAAAAAGAACAATTTTTAAAGTTTTGCTATATGGCCTACATACTTCACAATAGGTCTCAAATGTGTCCAGTCTCACCATATATTTGAAAGCAAGGTGGTCCACATTGTTGGGCACTTGTCTGACAGTGTGATCTGGAGGAATAAATAGTACACTGCATATTCTTGAGAAAGTATAGTGCAATAATTGGAGCAGCATTATGCAAAGCTACCAAACATAGAAATGACAGAGGTAAGCTGTTGATATTGTTACAACAATTAGTGCTGTAATTAAAATCTGAATACTAGTTTAGTGTCTCTGAAAAGGTCTAGTCAGGTTTATTTATTTTTTTTTGCATTTAATTTAATTATTTGTCATTTTGGGGTAAGTTGTCCCATATAAAAACCTTAGCTTTAACAGAGGCAATGGCCTATCCTCTGACTGCAATTCTAGAGAATATTAAGAGAAGCCTTCGCCTAAATATTGGTTGTAGTTATAGATAAATACTTTTGATTATTTGTAATGCAGCTTAAATGACAAACAAATCAATAGCTCAAAAACATGCTTGGATTTGACCATTCCTGTTTGTAGAAAATAATCTAAAGGTGCTTGCAGTTTTACCCAAGTGTCTCCGTCTCCTGTATGCCATGAGGACATTTATGGCACATGTAGATGTTGTAGAGCAACGAGTTAAACAGATATTGAGGAGGATGGCAAATTAAAAAGACAGAAAACCAGGTGCCTCTGTGACAGAGCAATGCAAGGCCGCATGCATGTAGCAACACGATTTTTAAAACCGCGAGATTTAAAAAAAAAATAAAAAATAAAAAGTCCGGTCTACTTTTTATCACCTTCAAAATAAAAGAAATACGCCCGCTAGAACGACAAATATGTCAGTGTAAAAAAAATAAAAATAAACATTTAGTCGCTTTCTGAGTGTAATGATAAAACTTTTGTTGTTTTTAAACAGCAAGTCGTGGATTGGCCGCTGGGTGGAGTTCCAGAGTCAAATGTTTTTTTCCTTTTCAAATAAAAAATGAACTTATTCATTTACCTACAGTAGTTTTGAAATCAAATCAACATTGTGTCTTTAAGGAGTCGGGTGACACATGTTTATTGAGTACACTGTCATACATTTGTTGTGTACAGGTTGTGTATGAAAAAAATAAAAATAATTTAAGGACTATTATTTTTACGTTTCAAATCCACACAATTGAATAACTTAAAAACTAGTAACTAGCGCCAGCTAACTAAAATAAATAATCAATCTTTAGATACACAAAATCCTTTCCAGCATAAATATACAAAAGAAAATAGATACAACCAGACTTTTAGTCCGATAAAAAATAGCAACGTTTATTCATTGTTATAATAATAATAATAATAATAATAATAATAATAATAATAATAATAATAATAATAATAATAATAATAATAATAATAATAAGGTTAAAAATAAATAAAGAAGACATGCACCTTTCGAATATTTGGCCTCCCGATTGTTGTATTATTGTTTTTAATTTAAAGCCGGAAAAACAATTCACAAACGTTCAACCACAAAAGCCAAATGCCAGGGTTATTCAGTATAATGACAACTCAGCTCTATAACAAAGGACACATCGGAAGTTTATGAAAAAAGCAACAAAAAAAGTTAAAAAAAACATTTAAAAAAAGAGTAACCAAATAAGCAACAGCTGCTGGACAATGAACACAAAACCTTACATACAAATTCTCAGTTTGCTATATACTATATAATAAGCGTTTTGATTGCTTTCTTATTTTAAGAGGCAATACAGTTTAAATACCGTTCAAGATTTTTGTAGTACACATCAAAATTGGGGTTTTGACCTGTAAATTTGCACTTGTGAATATGTTTCGAGAATATATAGATTAAAAGTAAAAGCTTTATCCTCCGTACTCATATTTGACATACCCAAAACAAAAGCTCTAAATTTAACTATATAGTGTTATAGAATAGATTTTATACAAAATTTTAAAAGAGATTGCCCTAATTTTGTTAGTAATCATGCACTTACTAGGTAGTAACCATAGATTGTACATAAACAGGTAGTCACCAAACTTTTGCCCCACATGAAAGTGGCCGCCCCATGGCCGCCCCGTCTCGTGCTCTAGTTGCAGCCGTCACTTCCGGCCTGAGGGAAAGGGATGAATGTTAATTTCAAAGATGGCGGCGGAGGGAGGAGGGAAGGAGATGAACGAAATTAAAACTCAGTTCACCACTCGAGAAGGCATTTACAAACTCCTCACTCACTCCGAATACAGCCGTCCCAACAGGGTGCCTTTCAACTCGCAAGGCTCTAACCCCGTCAAGGTCTCCTTCGTGAACGTCAACGACCAGTCGGGCAACGGCGACAGAATCTGTTTCAATGTGGGCCGTGAGCTCTACTTCTACATCTACAAAGGCGTTAGAAAGGTAGCCCGCTAACGTTGCTAATGTGCACGGATATTTCAGACAGTGCTACTTCAAACCCGATGTTACTGCTTAAGCTTTTGGTCATGTTGGCCCTAGGGTTTGCACTGTTAAGTAACTCTGACAGGTGCTTGACTTTGAAATTAGCTGACAGCTAGTTAGCTTTGGTGAAGCTAGCTTTCAGCCTACTGGTTAGCGAACTAACCAGCGCTAATGGCTAACATTTGCTAAAAAACTGCTTTTTCAAAACCAGCAAATACAGCACTTACACTGTTTGTTTTACTGAACCCTGGGTTACATAATTTTCACTACACAAAATTAGACCTCGCGTTATTATGTTGTTTGGTGTCTGTCATAGAAGTGCTAGTGAAATAGCTGTGGGCTAATTTGACAGTGACAGCCCTCTCGCTAACACCTGTGGACGTTTTTTGACAAATTTTAATATATCCCACTGTGTGTTTTTGGGAACGTGACAATAAATGTAGAAGCATGAGTTCATAGCTTGGGAAAAAGTCCGTACCAGAAGTCGAAGACCAAGGAACTTTTTTCAACTTCCAGGAAATGGTAGAAGAGTTGGCTAGCAATGGCACTGTAGATACTAACGAGTCTGTGCTTTGTCCTTTTTATTGTAAAGTATGAACTTTTTTATTTTGCAGCTTTTTTTGAGTATATGGGAGAACAAACTTGATTATAGTAGGCCACTGTACACTATTAATGGAAAACGCAGGTTTATAATAGAACCAAATTCTTTATACATCAGTAGGTCATAAACAATAGATGCCTTCTATTCTAACCGCTGAGTTCACATATATCTCAGGTTCAGAGAAATCAGCTGACTGCTCTTTAGTCATAGACTTTGGTTACACACAAATAAGGATGCATTTACACAGCTGAAGTTATGAGTTGAAAATAAACATGATATCCTTTCTTCACTTTGTCTACTAAAGTGAGAAATGTTGGCATTCAACTTGAAAGTTGATGGTTGCATACACATGACAGATGCTCAGATCTACCTACAGACTCATCAATTTTAATAAAACTCTGTTCTGTCAGTACTATTAAGTGTCAATTATTTACAGACTAGACTATCTTGTTGGCAGCAGAGGAGTTTTTTGATGCCACCAATCATATATATTTTCATATAAAAGGTTGTACTCTGCTGTGTCTGCCCCATTTAGTTCAGTGTAAATATGTAGTGTGATAAAGGCTTTTAGGCTTAGCTATTTTAATGTTTGTATTAGGTCATAATTTAGCTCTTATAGTTTTAGGCTCAGTCACTGTAGTATTTCTATCACCAAGAAATCTATTCTCATCCATGACTTTGCATTGTTCTTTTTAGGCTGCAGACTTGAGTAAGCCTATAGACAAGCGTATTTACAAGGGAACGCAGCCTACCTGTCACGACTTCAACCACCTCACAGCCACAGCAGAGAGTGTGTCCCTGTTAGTGGGCTTCTCAGCGGGCCAGGTCCAGCTCATCGATCCAATCAAAAAGGAGACGAGCAAGCTCTTCAATGAAGAGGTAGGTCTGATGTATAAATGTCTTTTCTTGTTTTTATTTTTAATGACACTGAGCATTACACCTGAACTGTGTTTAAAGTTGGCTTCACAAATGGGAAAGAACTTTGTCATAGCCTTCATTATAGCACAGTATATTAAGTCTTGTAAAGTGCACAGTTGTTTGAAAGCACTGTACTAATAAGGTTTGTTTTGTGTCTTCTTTTTTCTCACTCCGTCCCTGCCAGAGACTGATAGACAAGTCTAGAGTAACCTGTGTGAAATGGGTGCCGGGCTCCGAGAGCCTCTTCCTGGTGTCCCATGCCAGTGGGAACATGTACCTGTACAATGTGGAGCACACTTGTGGCACCACAGCACCGCACTACCAGCTGCTCAAACAAGGAGAGAACTACTCTGTGCACACGTGTAAGAGTAAATCCACACGGAACCCTCTCCTTAAATGGACAGTAGGCGAGGGGGCTCTAAATGAGTTTGCCTTCTCCCCGGATGGAAAGTTTCTTGCCTGTGTAAGTCAAGACGGCTTCCTTCGGGTGTTTAACTTTGATGCGGTCGAGCTCCATGGCACCATGAAGAGCTACTTTGGTGGCTTGTTGTGCGTTTGCTGGAGCCCTGATGGAAAGTACATTGTTGCAGGTGGAGAGGACGATCTAGTGACTGTTTGGTCATTTTTGGACTGTAGGGTCATAGCCCGGGGCCATGGGCACAAGTCCTGGGTGAGTGTGGTGGCCTTTGACCATTACACCACCAGCGTGGAGGAGACTGACCCCATGGAGTTCAGTGGCAGTGACGAAGACTTCCAGGATCAGATGATCCACTTTGGGCGAGACCGGGCGAACAGTACGCAGTCGCGACTCTCCAAGCGCAATTCAACGGACAGTCGGCCCGTTAGTGTCACATACCGCTTTGGCTCAGTGGGCCAGGACACTCAACTGTGCCTATGGGACCTCACTGAGGACATTCTTTTCCCTCATCTTCCTCTGTCAAGGACACGGACACACACTAATGTGATGAATGCTACCAGCCCCCCGGCGGGTGCTACCATAATCACTAACACCTCTAGTAACACTACTAACGGAAACAACAGCGGTGCCAACACACCAGTCGTTAACTCCCTGTCCACTACATTACCACGCTCCAACAGCCTGCCGCACTCAGCCGCCAACATGGCAACAGCCAATAATACTAACAAGGCCGGCAGCGGCAGTGGGATTATGGACAGTGCCATTGCTACAGGTGTGAGTAAATTTGCCACGCTGTCACTCCATGATCGAAAAGAGCGACCCGAGAAGGACCACAAACGCAACCACAGTATGGGTCACATCAGCAGCAAAAGTAGCGACAAGCTCAACCTGCTGACCAAAACCAAAACAGACCCGGCTAAGACTCTGGGCACTCTGCTATGTCCGCGAATGGAGGATGTGCCCCTCCTCGAGCCCCTCATCTGTAAAAAGATAGCACACGAGAGACTGACTGTACTCATATTTTTAGAGGACTGTTTAGTGACTGCTTGTCAGGAGGGATTTATTTGCACATGGGCGAGGCCAGGCAAAGTGGTAAGTTCTTTTTAATGTAGCGCCATTCAAGGAACACTTAGTTTGTAACACCTGTAGCTGTCTTTAAGTCAGATTTTCAGTTAAGGAGCAAGCCTAAAATCTAATAAAACAAACTGCAACAGACAGAACAGTGTTTAATGTACAGTTGGAGCTCCTTTTGAATTGTGGTTCATGTCAGTCATCTCATAACGCTGAGCAGTGTAGCCAAGAAGTCATCAGTATACACAATCATACTGCAGCTTTTATCTAAAAGGCTTTGGATTTGCCCAAAGAATGCCTGGTGTTTACTCATGCTCCTGGCGTCTGACTATAAATGTGTACTTCCTTTATTGTCTATCCTTTTTGAGAGATTTTGCCGGGTTGAGGCACATGACCGCAGCATGACTGTAGTGTGCTACGGGCTATCATATTGAGTTTGGGAAATGAACGGTAAAGGGAAGAGAAACAAAGTATTAATTTGCTGCACAGATTTATCCGGGCTCCCGTTCACCCAGAAAATCCTGAAGAGTATTTTTCTAGTCAATCAAAAGGTCTGGAGTTGATTTAAAATGTTCAGTAAGCTTCTTGTTTTTTTGTTTTTTTTAAAGAGTATATTTTGCATTCAGTTTGAATCTCAAAATGCAGCAAATTCCTCAAGCCATTAGGAATGTGATGTTAAATTTAAACTAAAGGAATAGACAGTAGTTCCAGCCTATATATATATATATATATATATATATATATATATATATATATATATATATATATATATATATATATATATATATATATATATATATATATATATATATATATATATATATATTCTGTTTATCCAGCAAAGTTGAACCAAATGTAGCAATACTGTTTAAATGACTGAAAGCAAAGTTTAAAGTTGAGCTGAAATGTTTCAAACCTTTTTTCAAATAAAACTAGCTTCAATTAATCTAATATTTTTTTTTACAGTGGAGCTTGCAGCTGCTAACAATTTAGCTAGTACCTTGACCTCAGCAGAATCTTTGACTTTTGAAATGACAAAACTTGGAGTGAATAAAACGGCATGACACAAAGGATGTATGGCCCTACAAACAACAAACACCAAAAGTGACTATAGAGACCAGTGACCATTCATTTCCTCTGTGCTCTTGTATAGAGAGATTCAAGCCTAGGTTTGAGTTGTGCAAAGATCAACTTTATACAAATGATGAGCGACAATGCAATGCCAAAGTAAAAGACAATAGAACCAGATTTTATTGACATTGGAGAGAAAAGGGTCCAGGCAAAAACCTTGCAGCTGGGACCTGTGTGGTGATGCCAATAGAGTGAGCTGAGACGAGCAATTTTGTGGCGTTTGGTGTGACTCCACCCTAATGGTGAAGTCTGTAGCAGATCCCTTACAGTCACTGCAGCAGTGGAACATCAGCTGTACTTCTGTCTCCTGTTTGACACTGATGCCGTCCTTCTGTTTAAAGATGTGATGCATTGTCTGAAAAGAACGTCAGCAATAAAAATAATATAATATATAAAATACTATATCTCTGAATTCTCTCTAAAATGGCTGACATCTTGTTATAGCTACACTTGAATGACAGTTTAGAATGCGGTTTGGATTTTATGCTGCAGGAATAAATGTGATTTTTGGTTTAAAAGAAAAGGAAATGCCATGTTTAAATTTCAGACCTTGTTGGTGCAACCAGGTCATTATCAAGCCACTGTTTTCAGTCCTTTATGTAAAAACTCTGGTTCCCTGCCACCAGAGGCTCAGCTGTGAGCTCTACACGTGCCTTCATCGAGCAGACCTCTCAAAGCCCAGACGCAGCGCTAGCCTTTCTCTTTACCTTCACTCTCTCTGCTGTGCACAGGCTTTTGTCTTAAAATGCCAGGGACCTCCACATGATGTAAAAGAGGAGGCTACAGGCTAATTTTCTAATGAGCTGTTTGTTGCTTGATCTTTCTTTTGCTTTTGCTCCAGTATTGTGAACTTTCCCAATGCAAATCTCCTTTTTGTTTTCCTTTTTCCAGGGTTTATTGTCATCCCAAAACCAAGCCAGCTCTCCCAGTGGAACAGTAGTATAGCCACAATATTTCTGCTGCTAAAGAAAACCCCTGCAACCCAGAGTCTGATGCTGCGCTTCACCCTGCAAGCATTGCAAGTTTTCCTTTTTTATTTTTTTTATATATTTTTTTACCCCACCGTTTCCTTATTTTTATTTAATTTTTTTGTTTATGGCTTTTCTTTTTTGTGTTTCTCACTTCACTTGACCTAGAGGAGGAATCGAGCAAGGAAAAAAGGACTGCGGAGCTTTTCTGGAGTTTTAACATGTTTTAGAATTTTAAACAAAATCCTTCCTTTTCACTTCTGACTGTTTTATTTTTTCTTATTTTTATATATATTTCTTTCATTTCTGGAATTAAGGCTTGGCTTTGTTTTGATGCAAAAGCAGACCATTGTGGCTTGAGATTAAAAGGATAGGTCTCGTAGTTTTCCTAATTTCCAAATGTGAGACTTTGCCCTGTCTCAGCACAGGGGACACCAATTATCCGTTTATGACCAAGTGCATCAGAAAACCATCCAATCACCCAACACTTTTTCCTCAAGTAGAATCTCCCATCAACTACTTTGCACTGATTTCCTTAGTTGTGTGTATTTTTCCCCCCTAACTATAACAACAAAAGAGGGTTGAGGACTGCCTTGTTGCACTTGTCTTTAACATCCTCCCTTCTTGAGCTGGACGCTGCAATGATCTATTTTTTTTTGTCTCTTTTTTAAAATAAAGTTTGCACTTAAATTAGTATATTAGAATAAAATAAGGCTTTACATGTTTGGGTGTGCTCAGAAACTCACAGATGGCTAATACTGTAGGCAAAGATAAAACTATTAAAAAAAACTTTATTGAGCATTTATTTTATTTTTTCAGATTCAAATCTGCTCTGTATCATAATGTGTATATTGTAATAAATTGATTTGAGAGGGGCCTAAGCAAACTACCATTACTCCAGTGGAAGTTTTGTCATTGATAGTTATATTTCTAAAGCCTAAAGTATACATAATATTAAATAATCTTGAATACACTGCTTGTGTCTTTGTTTTTGCTGTGCCATATTTTGTGTGTTGTATTGTGTGCTGGATTAGAACATGGGCTGGAAGTATTAAAAATCTCAGGGAACCATTAATTAAAGTCACTGGAATCGAAATCCATATTTTTGAAGGTTCTCAGTTATCCAGGTTATCTTAAAATAAAAGTTTAAACAGCCTAGTAACATCATTATTAGGTCACATTTATGATTGTGTAGTTACAAAGTCTAAAGCGGGAATCATTAGTTATAGTACACGCCTATACTTCAATTTTATACACTTGTACAGAAAGGAGCTTTGAGTATTTAATGAAAGTGTATTCCATGGCACAGGTGAACGCTGTGTCACGGCTTGCTTCTCTAAACTGGGGATGGACTGACAATCACTGTAGAGAATAAATTACTGAAATTACTTCAACACTTTACTATGGGAGAGAAGTTTACTGACAAAATTAGTGTTCTATCAAAACTAGTTTTTGACAGAATTTAGAAATCTTGACTCTTCACATTTCACTATTGTATAAAATTTGTATCATTAATGTCGTTGCCATAAACCAAGCCTTTCTTCTTGATATACCTGACACCTTTCATAATCAATTCACAATAACCACACTGTTGAGTCAATCAATTTTAATGAATCAAGAATGTGAAATGAATCTTGAAGCCATAATTCCTCAATGAGCAAAGTACAGTTTATGCTACATTCAAAACATGGCATACACCCTTTTTGGGGACTTTTTAGATGTTCTCACTCTTTTTTTGTGTTGAACACAATACATTTTCACATTGTTATTTTGTAATTGGATTTATCTAATGCTGTACAATTATATAATATACAGCTGGAGAAAAAAATGTGCCTCCATTTTCTTTATTTAAAGGCTAATTTATTGGCATAGGAAGGGTATTTAGTAGTGTAGCAGATGTTGATGATGTCACCATTCAAAAAGGAAGACTGTTTCTCTGGAACCCAACGTGTTCAGAAGAGATTATTCACAGTTTTAAGTTAGAGACTGTATACAATTAATAAAAAAAGGCTAAATCTGCTTCTCTACTGCTTTAAACCTTCATGGATTATTAAAGCCACTCTTTTGTCACTTCAGCAGTTGTGGGTACAACTGCCCCTCACGAAAGTCATACTGCATTATTGGTATGTGCCAGAATTTTCAGAATTTTTGAGGGAAGTAAATGTCTGCCTACAAACATTGTGATTTATTTATTTTTTATTTTTTCATGTTTCAAGTCTATATGACTAAATATTTTTTTAAACTACCATTCTTATTGCTCGTTGTGTATAAAGGCCCAGGTTGAAGTCAAATTGTAGTAAACATGATGTAGCACCTGATTAAGTAAAGTAAAAGTAAATATAAAATGCACATTCAATCAACATTTAGCTATAAAGCATTCCTCATTAGGAGGAAACTGGACTTGTGTGTTTCCTCAGACATGTTTGTGATTTCCTCATCAGGCCAGGTCCCAACATTGTCTTCATGATGCATGCGTGTTTCAGTACAGGTCTGTTCTGTTTAAGGAGGCCATTTCGATAAAACGCTGAGGTGTTCATGGCCCTCAGTAGCCTCCGCGTTTCCTCCCCAGAGGTGGCATGTAGTAACTCTTGTAAGCTGCGCAGTGTGACTCATCTCTGGGCTGTGGAAAGAGGAAACGCAGGCGGACGGCATCACTGACGGCAACATAAATACATTTGCGTGGCTATTTAGACACTTATTTCACACTTGTATTCTTTTGGACTACAAAAAGGCTAGTACCTTAAAGCATGTTGAACATACACAAAGTTTAAATCTGGGTTTAAAGTTAAGGTTAAGGTATGTTTTGGCACATGGAGCTGCATTTTATCAGTCCACAACAATCCACATGAAATAATGACATAGTTCAAAAGACATGTATTAAGAACAAATACCCATAAATATAAATAAAGTGGGCAAAATATAAAAGTATATCAAAATTGCTTGTTGTAGAAATAAAATCATAAAGTGCTCCCAGTAATAGAGGACAAAATAAAGGATTACTTAATTGTGTGTTTGGACAGCCTAAACCTGCAACCTCAAACTCGGAGCTCAGAACATGACTCAGCTCATCTAAATATTTACAAAAAAAGGCCGGGGTGCGCTCCTAGCTCAGTCGGTACAGCACAGTCTCACTTGGATCATTTTCCCAATGTCTTTCTTCCCTCTCTCACACCATGTTTTTTGTTTCTTTAACCTACAAAGACCAGGACAACTCTTGAGTTTTCCCAGATTTCAAGTTTGTTCAGTCAACTCTTACTCACTAAGATAAGATCACTGAACCAAAAATGTAGGATTCACCATAGCAAAGATAATATAATGGAGGCTACCATGTAAGATGTGGATGTAAAGATGTAAAATATAATGGGCAAAATATAAATAGAACTAATTATATTGGATACCATTTATTGGATCTGATAATATATTTGCTTAATTTTCAAAGATGCACAAGCTTTAGCTTCAGATAAACTCTCTAACAAACTGAATTGGCACTAGACAGACAAATTAGCTTCAAAAAACTAATGGCAAAAATCCAAAAGTATTTGCAACATTCCCAGCAAACTGGACAAAAAGGATGCATTTATGTGTTACATACTTTGACCAAGCGTGACTGGCACTTTTTGGACGTGATGGCTGGCAGTGTGCTGCGGTGAGTAACATTGAATGCTGGCATCGTGGAGACCGGGAAAGAGATTTGCGGTCCTGGTACTATCATGTTGAGCTTGGGCAGCTCCGTTGGATAATGAGGAATGTTCCTTCTGATGATAGGCTCTGCTACATGCTTTATGTTGTGCTGAAAAGGAGAAATGTTACAGGTGTTGGTCATCTCACTTGGTGAACATTTAACATCCGGGCAGTCTGTTTAGTCGGACGTACACTCAGAGGCGTCTGTCTCGCATGTCTCCCCCGCATTTGTCTGCCCAGTCTGGTCGGGCGCCAAATGTGCTCGAAAGTGTTGTGCATCCCTCTGCTTTCTAGTCCGTCCACATTCCCAATGACTCTGTGAAGTGTCTCAGCTTTCTTCTCTGTAAGCCTAAAGAAAAAGAAAACAATTCCAAATATGTGTTACTAAAACGGCATTTAAGGTGTTAGCCTAAAAATCAAAAAACAAAAACATGTAAGAGTAAGGGGAGACAGACAACACTCCTTTTTTTAATTAATGCATTATGCATGTTGTTAAAACAACAAGTGTTGTACACTGTCATAAGTGACTTTTAGGTTTAAGGCTGGGTCAAGACCAACACAGTCAAAAGTCCTGAACTCCATAGAGTGTTTGTTGGGGTTATATTCATTATATTATATATGGTTTCTTTGGCAAAGTAAGCCTGTGTTTCATACAAGCCTCTCTCATGGAACCTCTTAAACGGTCCTCGAGTAAGGCCGCCACCATACAGCGATATACCGCCGTCCACCAGAGGGGCAGGAATATAAGGAGAAACCAAATGGCGACTTTACAAGTGTAAGCCACCCTTTCATAATGACAATATCGGTGAATAGGGGAGCAATGGGTGGATTACATGCATTTTATTTACAATCTATGGTTTCATAGAGCCATTTTGGTTCCATTACTTCCTGTTCCTGTCTCTACATCCACTGCCAGGGAATAAAAGTTCAGTGATTTTTCAAATTAAAACCCCATCAGACTTACTACCACTGGGTTTGTTCTTAGATAGCAGCATGCCACAACAAAGCGCCATAGCTATTCACATGATCTGAAAAGGTAGAGTGTGAAATTGTTTTCTACCTTTTTGCCACCACTTCTGACCATTAGGCAAGGCAAGGCAATTTTATTTATAAAGCACAATTCATAGGGTCATTCAAAGTGCTTTACACAAATAAAATATCAATTTAAAGCACACAGACAAGATTTAGAATAAGAAACATAAGGAAAATAGAGAATAAAAAATGTATAAATAAATTAAAAGACAAAGAGTGCAGATAAAAAACACTTTCAGTTGTCTTTACTGAATGAAGGCGGAGCAAAAGACGCCCTTGGATTTCTAACCTGATTTTTAGATTTGAGAGAAAGAGACTAGATGTGACTCCTGACACTTTCTTTTTGTTGTTTCTATGGCCCAAGACTACACACTCCACTTTTTTATCATATCATTTTACCTGATTTCCCTAAAGTACATGTGTCGCAGGGCTGTTTCTGCACTGATGCGTTCATCCGGGTCATAGGCCAACATCTGATAGAGCAGGGACAGAGCCGGGGCCGGACAGTTGGGGATTAACCTCGAGATCCCAGTGCCTTTCTTTTGAGGGAAGTTAAAATGGATTGCTCTCGACCTGTGAGACACAAAAAAGTGCGAGCCTTTGAGCACTCACAGTTGAGGATGATGTACATGTGAGCAGAAAAAGACCACCACATACTGCTTGAACTTCTGGAGGATGCTCTGATCTGGTGTCCCCAGCACGTCATGAATCTTGGCAACCTGGTCTAATTCATTGGTTCCAGGAAAGAGAGGGTTCAAGCTAAAAGACAGATACAGTAGTCAGTAAGCTGCCACAATAAGAGCATTTAAATAGCATTTGCCTGGAATTTGTTTAATTATGTAGGCTTCTCAACTAAATCTAAACCTGAAATGGAAAACTGAGTTGGTTTAGTGGGACAGTCTCCAGCTCAGGTTTAAACTCTGAGTATGTTTCACCTCCTGCAGTGAAACAGGGCCTTTGTCCCACTTCCTAAAAGCAAACAAATAACATGTGCGCTTCTCTTTCTACTCTGCACCTCATGATTTCAAAGAAGACACATCCGGCGCTCCAGATGTCCATCTTTAAACTGTAGTAGCCATCTGTGAGAAGGCACTCTGGAGCTCTGTACCAGCGCGTGGAGATGTACTCTGTGTGAGGGGGCTTGGAGTACACACTGCGACAAGACCCAAAGTCTCCCAGCTTCAAGACATTTTGCTGCGAAGTATACAAAATCATTTAAGTTGAAATTGTAAGACCTGAAAGCCGTCAGTGCTATTACAAAATATAAATGTCTCACCTTGATAAGAATGTTTTCAGGCTTCACGTCCCTGTGAAAGATTCCACAGCTGTAAACAATAAATGAGAAGAGAGATAAAGCACATGCAGGGATATGACAGTTTGATCTGAACAAGTATTATTATACCTGTGCATATGTTCGAGGGACTTGCACAGCTGGTACATGTAGTGCTTCACTGTGTGGTCCGACAGAGGAGTTTGTCTTCCTGCAAAAAAGATTAAGAATAATATAACCTCTTTCACTTAATTAGTTTTTTCAGGAGTGCATTCCAACAATTACTGTTTAATTAAAGGGCATTCATGTGTTTTTGTCCAACACAAACCTGGAATGACTTTCTTTTGTTTTCTTATGGGATTGGCCATATCTCATTTGATCCTCAAATCTATCCATCTATCTGACCGAATAAATCTGAGCTTTTTCAGCCGGAAAATAACCCACTGTGTCTAATCCACCACAACTAATCAGGTGTGTGCGCTACATCCCCTTGTGTGAATTTCCATAATACATCAACTGATAAAATTGCATGTGACAGAGTTGAGATAGATATATATATAAATAAAAGGTAAAAATACAGTCATAATGCAATCATAGGAAGTAGGAAAGAAGTAATGACATTGTCTCTATGTACTGTACTTACCTAATTAATAATAATTGTTTTTTGCTTCCAAAAAGATTTTCATCCCTACCTTGTATGTACTCATAGATGTTCATCTCCATCAGCTCACAGATAAGCGACACGATTCCAGTTTCTTTGTCACTGCAAAGTGAAAGCAAAATAAAAATACATTACAATGGACCCTAGTAAGCTGTAATACAGTTGGACAGAGTTTAAGGTACTCACTAAATCAGTTCATGTAGCTGGATGATGTTTGCGTGCGGGCTCAGTCTTTTCATGGCCTGGACTTCACGCAGGTTGTTGGCTTGCTCCAGGCTTAAAAACAAAAAAAGGACATTTTAATCCTTGAACCTATAAAACCTTTATAAATAAAATCACTATATAACTGAAGTATGCATGACTTTTTTATTATACTGACTGACACCAGACACCTAAGGATGACAATAAATTATATTAGGGGAAAAAGAAAGCCTTATCGGAAGACAATGTGACAATTATTTGGAGTAACTAACTTTTATATAATTACCGTTTTGGAAGTTGGAATTAATAAAACTCAGTATTCATTCATTTAAACATTTATGATTGCAGTAACTCTTAACTTATTACTGTCTGCTACTCATCTTCTTGTGTAACATTTACCTATTATAGCTTTTTTTTTACCGTATCCTGTCATGTACTTTTGCGGTTGTTGCGGTGGAACAGATTTAAGTATGAGCTCTGCACTAACACTTTCCATCTCACGTACAGCCAACATCTCTTCTCTGCTCACGAGTCAAGACAAGGTCAAAGGGCATCTAAGCTGACATCTAATAGTACAGTGAAGACGGTTGGGTGTCACGCTGTCGGCTTCAAGTTTCAAGGGTCCCCTCACAACATGGTAAAGGAAAATGGCATTGCTAATTGCTTGTTCACAGGGCAACATGCATATACCTGCTCATAGTCTGCTTCATGGTTTTACAGGCATAGTACTTTCCATCCTTCAGACTCTGGGTTTTCACCACCTCGGAAAATGTGCCCTCCCCAATTTTCTTAATTATTTCGTAGCCTGCAAAAGTGAACATAAAGAGAAGACAGTTGATATCTGTAAAAGCCACCAGGTACGTCTGTATAATTCAGAAGGAAATGCATAAAGATGGTACTGGCAAAACATTCATATCACAAACATGTACGTAGCAAATAAATATTTACAAAAACAGATCAAATTGTTCTTTACTTTGAAATATTACATTTACAACAGCCACCTTGTTTTATGTTATAATTAAAGAAGCAGCACTATAAAAAAAGCCTAAAATAAATTCAATTCTAAACTATTTCTGCAGAATTCAATTCAAACTGTGACCATCAGAGTAGATTATATTCCCAAATTAACAAGATTAATTAAATAAAGTATTTTTAAGAAAGTCTGAAAGTCGCCAGTCAGTAGAACAATTACAATAAAATAAAGCAATGTTCTTATTTTAAAGTATTTGTTTCCTTGTATTTGGTGGGTTGTATTAGGCAACAATGCACTGTCTAGCGAGAAGGTTCTGTTACACTTTTATTCCAATCGGTCACAATATTCGCTCGTGGATTTTTTTCATTTTTTTTTACGGCTAAATCTGTAAAATAAACAAAATTATAGACGTGTTGCAGCGCTCAAGAGAACTTCTGAAGGTTTAAGTCAGCAGCAAATGCTCCACAACGCGCCACTGTCAGTGCCATCTCCACAGTGCTCTGCCCGAGCCCGCCTCACACTTACAATGCATCCCGTTGTTTTTACTCGGGGGCCGCATATCGGTTGGATATCCATAAAAAAACACAACCAGAAAGAAGGACGGGGGTCACACAGTTCCCATTGCAAACTGGTCTCGGTCCCTTTGTTTAAAAAGACACACGAAAAGCTTGTCGTTGGCGCTAGCTTAGCCCCGCTAGCATGCCCTGTTAGCTGACCGTCGCCTTGGTAACGGAGCACGCCTTCGCCCTCCACTCTGACCTGAGGAGGAACCTGAAACTGCAGCGCTGTCTCACAACTCCACTCACAAGAATAAACCTTGTGTAACTAAAGGAAAACGTTCAAATATGCCTGGCACGTTTCGTCTGAATATCACTCAAGCATAATAATTTGCTACAGGCCCAGAAAGGAAGGACATGCCTGCTCTTTTTCTTAGATTACCTTGTTTCCAGAGGTGGCTGACCGTCAGCTCGGAGCTCTTTTCACCGGGCTCTGTGTTGTTTCTAGGAATATCCTCCACACTTCCCCTGCTGTTCCAGTCGCTGTTAATTGGTGTTTTACTAGCATTTCTAAGTGTTGCCCTGTTTTTAATGTCAATAAGCCACTTAGAGTAGTGCATCATTAATGCACACAAAATGCTATAACGCTCACCATTAGCTTTCTGATGTCCAAATTAGTCCTTACACTAGCACAGAGGCTGCTCTAACACTGTCATGTCTTAGCAAAACCAGGCACGAGCGCATCACATACACAATCAATGCATCCATCCGTTCATTCACGTTCAGAAGAAAAAGGTGTGGACCATCCACCTTGTTGGGCCCACGTCGGTTTCCGTAGAGATACTTTATGCGCATGCGCATCTCTCTCGTGTTTTGCCTCTCATATGTCTATGAGTGTGACTCGAAATCCTCGAAATGTAAACATATGCGCTTAAAGTTTACTTTTCCGTTAGAGTTTTAAAAATCAAAGAATTAACCATGAAAACCAGGTTCACCACTGTGGATATCAGGGCAGTTATTGCCGAAATAAATGCTAAGTAGGTGTCAGGTGTTTTAAGTACCATCCTGGTTGCTAATGTAGCTTCATAATTTCCAAGCATTTAGATAAAAAAATATATTATCATATGTATTACATTTTTTTACAGTTACATTGGCATGAGAGTAAACAACGTGTATGACATCGACACCAAGACGTATCTTATCCGGCTTCAAAAGTAAGGACATGTTCACATTTTCAAAGTTATACTTATGGCTGCAGTTAAGTTAAACTATTACTGCTGTGATGTTATTACTCGAATGGGTTGACAGCCGTTTGTGATAGTAATAACATGCTATTTGCCCTTTAATAAAGTACATTTTTGCTTTTTTATCCTTTTGTTGAACCCGATAAAAGACCGAACTTACTGAACAAACTGAAAACTAGTAGCATGTTCTACTAGCATGCAATGTTTATATTACAACTAAAGCTGTTCTGCTTAAAAGACTTAAAAGACAGTGACACAGCACAGTATGAATGTGTGAGAATGTTGCACTGGTGGTTGAATGCGTGAGAATGTTGGGACAACATGTTTACATTAATGTGGTTGTGTCTCATGTATGTACATTAACATGCACTGTCCCAATCAAATCAAGTAATAATAATAATAATAATAATTATGATATATATTAATATTTCTGAGGCACTGCTGTGTACACTTCTGCAAAAGGTTTTTAACAGTGTGGCATTTTGTAAAACCTAAATATAAAGTATGTATTACTGAAACAGGAAGAATAACTAATAATCTTTTAAAAGGAAAAATCAACATAAACAAACGTCTACAGATTAGACATATATTCACTCTTAGTAATGGAAGCTTAACTGTCTAATATAGGTTTGTAGCAATACAACTGAACTGCATATGCTGAAAAGTAATTTTTAAACATGCTTTATTATGGAAACCCTCATGTTTTGAGGAAATATATTTGATCTTGTCTCTTTATAATAAATGCCTAACTGTTAAATCAATGTGTGACTGCTTTTCAAGGCCTGACTCCAAAGCCATTCTGCTGGTTGAGTCCGGGACTCGTATTCACTCCACGGACTTTGAATGGCCAAAAAACATGATGCCTTCAGGCTTTGCTATGAAAGTAATGACATGGATCTTTCTATTTAAACATATTGGATTGATTTTTTTTATTTTGTAAAGCTTTCCACTTAATTTGAGTTACACCTTGGTCCATAGTGCCGCAAACACCTGAAGTCACGGCGCTTGACCCAGGTGAAGCAGCTGGGGATGGATCGTATAGTCGACATGCAGTTCGGCTCGGATGAGGCGGCCTACCACCTGATCATTGAGCTCTATGACAGGGTGGGATTACTCAAATACTACTAAGCCACAGTTGCTATTTTAGGCGACACTGCTTTTTTCTAATGCCTGTCGTCTGTCTGTTTTTGTTTCTATATCTGTCTTCAGGGTAACATCATTCTGGCAGACCACGAGTACACCATTCTGAACCTGCTGCGGTTCCGGACGGCCGAGGCAGAAGATGTAAAGATTGCTGTGAGAGAGCGCTACCCTATTGAAAACGCTCGACCCCCTGAACCTCTCATCCGTTTAGAGAGGTAAACACATCATCTTTTTAGGTCAACGGAATACAAACAATACCCCATAACATGACACTGACATTCGTTTGTGCTTTGTATTCAGACTGACTGAAATTCTCAGCAATGCACCGAATGGTGAGCAGGTGAAGAGAGTGCTGAACCCTCATCTTCGTAAGTAACCATGGGACTTTGAATAAGAGTGATCTAGTTATTTAAGTAAGTTCTGTTTATTTTCCTTATACTTTTGCAGCCTACGGAGCCACTCTGATCGAACACTGTTTAATAGAAGCTGGACTGTCCGGCTCGGCTAAAGTGGACACACAGATAGGTCTTTCTCAAGGTAGAGTAAAGAATAGGTGAAATGTTTGCCCATAGACTAGTGGCGGTTGTGGACAGTGTATTTATTTAAGACTTTAAGTTACTCTAGTTTAAAATGAAGTTTTCTTTGATCTGTTTTTAGTTGCTCCTACAATACTAAAAGCCATGGAGATGGCAGAAGTCTACATGGAAAAAACAGAGAACTTCAGTGGCAAAGTAGGATATTTCTTTAACATATTAAATCATTTTATAATTTTTTTCACTTGCTTGCTTGGTTTGATTAGGGTTACATAATTCAGAAGACGGAAAAGAAACCAAGTTTAACTCCAGACAAACCCAGTGAAGAACTTCTCACGTGAGTCTTACACTCCAACACAATATTCTTTTAGCAGTAACGGTGCATTCATGTGGACCTCTGGAACTTGATTTACAAAGTTGGTTTTCCAATTTTGATGTGTTCTTCTGATTTCAAATAGTAAAGTTGGAACATTCTTAACCATAACATCAAGGAAGATGGACGTAAATAGTTATTACAGTCAAAGTAGCAAATATTAGGATATTAGTATTGGTCCAAGAAAAGGTTTTCAAAACATAAGAAGTTAGTTAACATAACATGTTGAAACGGCTAAATATACATGAATAAATAAATAAATAACTTTTGTATATAGTCTTAATAAGCCATACTATCATATTATCAAGTTATAAACGTGCAAAACAGTTGGTATGAAATATTCCTAAATGACTTAAACGGCAACACCTTACTCACCCGGTTTTCCGAACTGTTGTTCCAACTTGAGCGTGCGTTCATGTGCATTCGAAAACCTTTCCGAGGACCACATGAATGCACCATAATATTCATGTGTAATTTTTCTAATGTGTTCTTTCAGATATGACGAGTTCCACCCATTCCTCTTTGCCCAACATACAAAGAGTCCATACTTGGAGTTTGATTCTTTCGACAAGGCATCTCCACTACACATCTGTTTCTTGTATAATTTAATTTTAAAAACGCAACATGAATATTGATCACATTGACGTCTTGTCTCAGGCGGTGGATGAGTTCTATTCTAAGATGGAGAGCCAAAGGATAGACATGAAGGCTTTACAGCAGGAGAAGCAGGCCATGAAGAAGTTAGAAAATGTCAAGAAGGACCACGTGCAGAGACTGGAGGCTTTGCACCATGCTCAGGTCGGCAGCTCCTAAAAAATTCTGTACATTTACCTTCTATTAATGTTTTATTAAATTTGACATAAAACTAAATTTGCTTGTTCTGGAACACCTACACTATAGATGATACTTTTAAGTCATAAAAATTAGGAGTAAAAGTAAAATGGCCGAGAAATCTAAACACAGTTTTTTTGAGTTACTTTTTACTTGGCTCCAAATGCTGTCATTATTTTTGCTTAGGTTAGCAAGTTAATTTAGTGTTTGTGTCTGTTTTATTTGGTTTGGATATTACACTTTTGTGAGCAGCATTAGAAATAGCTCTAGATAATTTGTTGGATTTAAGTTATGGCTTGGTCATATATTTAGTCTTTTGTTTCCCTTTGCTTCCCATTTTGTTTCTTTATAATTTATTTGTGTCAGTGTAAATTAGTACTTGCTGTGTTGCAGGAGGTGGACAGAGTCAAAGGGGAGCTGGTGGAGATGAACCTTCCTATTGTAGAGAGAGCCTTGCAGGTGGTGCGCAGCGCTCTGGCAAACCAGGTGGACTGGAATGAGATCGGCGTCATTGTGAAGGAAGCGCAGGCTGCCGGTGACCCCGTGGCCTCTGCCATCAAAGAGCTGAAGCTTCAAACCAACCACATCACCATGCTTTTGAAGTGAGCTCACCAGCTGTGCACACACACCTCCTTATTGCTACACCAGTCTGCGTAAGTCTGGAGGATGTTTAATATGCTTGTTGCTGGTTTGTTGTCTTTGTCTTTTCAGGAATCCATATATCACTGAGGAAGAGGAGGAAGAAGGAAAGGAAAAGGAGACTGTTGAGGAGAAAGGGAAGAAAAGCAAAAATAAAGGGCAGAACAAGAAGGTTCAAAAGAACAAGCCCATGTTGGTGGATGTGGATATCAGCCTGTCGGCCTATGCCAATGCCAAAAAGTAGGTGTAGAGATATAGTTCATTCTGGCGATCCAGAATTTTAAATGACAAATGAATGAACTTCTCGTGGTAGACCTCTTGTTTCTTTTTAGCATTTTAGGCAATTTCAAGTAGTAACACTTAATGCTTAAAGAAACATAAGTATATATGATTAAGTCCAAGTCCAAACTTTTCTTTAATCTAGTGTACACACAGTTCATTAAATGGTGTAATGTAAAATGTAAAATCAATACATACACACCCATTTGAATAGAACACATACAAAATACATTAATTTGTTTTAGCCCTGGCAGCTAATGGCTCATACAACACTAGCTGTGCCTACCGTAGAAAGCAAAATGATTTGTGCTTTAGTCAATATACTTTGAATGGTTCAAAGTAGACTGTTTAAATATTAGCCCTGGACTAAGTGGCAACTGTCCAGGGTGTACCCCGCCTCAGGCCCAAAACTGCTGGAATAGGCTCCAGACACATGCAACCCCTAACGGGACCAAGTGGTAGAATATAAATAAATGAATGAATGGTTTAAAGTAATGTGTCATAGAGGTTAAAAATTACTGTTTCTAGTTAGTATAGAAAAGAAGAACATATGAGAATGTTAATGCTTAACTCGCACTGAGTGATGGAACTACCAAACCACGGGACCTTTCTGGCTTTTTCCACCAGCAGGAACCAGGTGCGTGGTCCGGAGCTAGTGCTGTAGACAGTTTGGAGTTGGTTTAACTTGTGAGTCCATTAAGAACCGGTTTGCTCATCCACGGACTAGAGAGACACCATAAAGCCACGTCTGACGTCACCAAATACAGCTAATTTTACCCAGCAACGCTAGCGCCAAACACACAAGCAACATTGGCGGCAGTTGTGTTTCTATTTATGTTGGCTTTGCAAACCTACTTTGGCATCCCAACCCAGCAAATCCAAAGTGTTTGTGCAGCTCGGCTTAATTTGTATTGACGAAGACGGGGCCTTTTTGTGTGTAGTTTGCATGTTCTCCCTGTGTTTGGGTGGGTTTACTTTGGGTACTCCGATTTACCCACACAACATCAAAAACATGCTTGGCATCACATTGGTGTCGATGCTGACTAGGAATTTCCCCACGGGTATAATAAAGGAATAATAATAGAAAAAAATAATGATAAATGCGCACTAATTTAGAAATAATAATAATAATAATAATAATAATAATAATAATAATAATAATAATAATAATAATAATAATAATAATTACCAACAAAATGAGAATTTGAGAATTGTTTCATCCATACTTTTGAGTCATTGTATTCCTTTCAGAAGGGTTCCATGACAAAGGTTACTAAGGACCATACTAATTGGGCTGTTACCTTATTAAGGTTACTAAGGACCATACTAATTGGGCTGTTACCTTACTAAGGTTACTAAGGACCATACTAATTGGGCTGTTACCTTACTAAGGTTACTAAGGACCATACTAATTGGGCTGTTACCTTACTAAGGTTACTAAGGACCATACTAATTGCAGTGCAGGTTTCAGTTGCTCCTCAAGATTACAAAAGCAGAACAAACTGCAAATGATGCTCTGCTAAATGTCAAGTGGCACAGAAAAGGGTTCCTTCAATACAAGTAGCACTATAAAACACTGATGTAGAGTATGTATTTTGTTGTTTCTGCTGTTTTAGGTACTATGACTTTAAAAGAACTGCTGAAAAGAAAGAGCGGAAAACCATGGAAGCAGCCGATAAGGTGAGTTTATAATGTACAAAACTGAGTCACCTCTGCAGTCCACAAACTAAAATGTTTTGACTTTTTGACTAATGCCATTCAAGGCCATGAAATCTGCAGAGAAGAAAACACAGCAAACGTTAAAGGAGGTTCAGACTGTGACCACAATTCAGAAGGCCAGGAAGGTTTACTGGTAAGATATAGTTTGCACAGACTGTGAGTCCCATTTAGGTCCTCCTAACAATTTCCCCTCTCTTGGCAGGTTTGAGAAGTTTTTATGGTTCATCAGCTCAGAGAATTATTTAGTCATCGCAGGAAGGGACCAGCAGCAGAATGAGATAATTGTCAAGCGCTACCTTCGAGCTGGTAACCCTTTTTAGCATCAGAGTAATTATCCCCATCAGCTGTTTTATTTCATGTTTATTGCATTTTTCCTAGGTGATATATATGTTCACGCTGACCTCCATGGAGCAACTAGCTGTGTCATCAAAAACCCCTCAGGTAAAGGCTGGAGAATGTCCTGACAGCTTTTTCTATTTATCTTTTTTGTTCTTCTGGCTTTATTTGTCCTCTCAGGAGAGCCCATCCCTCCACGTACACTGACAGAAGCAGGGACTATGTCTGTGTGCTACAGCGCCGCATGGGACGCTAAGATTATCACCAGTGCTTGGTGGGTCCATCATCATCAGGTGAATAAAATTAAGTCTTATTTAAATCTTTATTCCAGCAAGAAAAGTATAAGAATAAAGATGAACAGCCTAACATTAAAAAATAATAAAACATAAATTGTAATTAGAATTTTCACCACCATTCACAAATTAGAATGAGATGAAGTATTTTCAGTGGCATGACTGAACCATTTTCTTTCTTACAACAACACATTCTATTGAGTTAAACTTTATTAATCCCCAAAGGAGAGAATTTTCAATTATTAGGTCTCTTCTATCTGTTGTTTAAAAGCTGAATGCAGGGGATGGTACATGTTGTTCAATATACTATAGCTCATGAATGAATATAAACTGTAACATGACATATAGTCTCAGTTCAACAGATCCTCTCCTCAACTGTAACACACTCTCTGGACAAAGCAATGGCAAATAAGAATCAAAGATACAAGGAAAAAAGAACAGAAAGATAACCATAGGAGGACAAATATACTAATTAAAAAATGTCATTTGTTCAGTTAAATTGGTAAAATTGGTAAAATATATTTGGTTTGGTATGGGAAAGGGTTTTCTAATAATTCTTATAAATGGTGTCACATTTAATTAATGTTCTGTTGAATTTCATACTGATAGGATTTCTCTTTTCTATTCCAGGTGTCTAAAACGGCTCCCACAGGAGAGTACCTGACCACTGGAAGTTTCATGATTAGAGGTATTCAGTTGATTTAACCACTGCATGTGCTCCAAATAGTTCTAAATCTAAATGACTATGTACAGTTATATTCTCTTAACACTTTTCTTTCACAGGAAAGAAAAACTTTCTGCCACCTTCTTACCTGATTATGGGGTTTGCCTTCCTCTTTAAGGTAAGATATGTCAGACTCTAAGAACTATTTTGCATTGTTATCATCTTTAAGGGAGCTTGTGTATATGCATTTGTTAAAACATGTTAAAACAACATTTGTAATATTCTAAAATCTTGTAGTTTTTAAAAGTAAAGCAGTTTGGACATCATCCCAAAATTTGTGTAAGTTCCGATGCATTGTGTTACTAACCTGGCCAGCTGTGACAAACTCTTTTCCTATTCTATACAAAGAAGTTAGTCTGGTACCAAAGCCTCTCTCATGGAACCCCTTAAAAGGGCCTCGACTAACGGCACTACGATACAGCACCACCATACAGCGCCACCATACAGCGATATACCTCTGTCCACTAGAGGGCAGGCTCCAAAAGAAGAAATATAAGGAGAAATCCAATGGCGACTTTACAAGTGTAAAAATCATGTTTACAGCCTGGTATAAAAGATGGCTTGGTTCTCTAGAGCTAAGTTTTTACTACATGACAACTGATTAATACGTCTGTTTATGCTATCTGAAAACTATAGTTTTACGCTGCAGTAACAGCAGAAAAGCCCTGATATAACCACCATTTTATTGCCCTGTGGTAAGGACAATATTGGGGTATAGGGGACCAATGGGAACACAACATCCATGTTTATTTACAATTAATGGTGGTATCCTTTTGGTAGCATTCAAGTTCAAGGGCGGGGTTTACAAGAGGAATGTTAACCAATCAGAGAAACTCCGGATATGACGTGAAAAAAGATGACACTACACAACAGGTTGTCACCAAGGAAGCCACATTATACTTTGCTGGTTATTCAAAACAGAGGCGAGAGCAGAATTAACAGCCTCTCGGTAGCAGCGTCCACCATGTTGAATGTTTTGGACGAACTGCGCGAGCCAAGTTACTGTGTATGACGTGGCCAGCAGGACTAGATAACAGGCTATTGTGTTACAGGGATCAACAGAAGGGTGACATTTGAATGAGTCATGAGCTATTGAATTATTTCACTTTCTCTAAAACAAATCTAGAAAGATATTCCAATTAGAATAAATTTTGCTTTTGCTGTGATGAGTAAGCAAGAATGTTATTAATTGGAGCAGCAAATTCACTTTATAATAATGTGGTTGCCTATTCTGTTACTTCAGTGGCACTTTCTATACACACTGTCCCTGCTGTTTGCTAAAGTTCATTGTTCAATCATGTCACAAAAAAAGTCTTGTATCTTTGCAGGTGGATGAGCAAAGTGTGTTTCGGCATCGGGGAGAGCGGAAGGTAAAGACCATTGAGGAGGACCTAGAGGAGGTCACGTCCAGAACCGATGAGCTGCTGGAGGAAGAGGAGCTGTTAGGTATGAAGCCATTGTATACTTGTGTGTAATTCAATAGCTATGACTTTATTCAATTGTTTTTTGTTTGTCACAGGTGAAGACAGCAGTAACGATGAACAAGGAGAAGAGAAAGAGGAAGAAAACAAGAAGACAAAGATCAAGACTGAAACAGATGACAGTACCATTAAGAAGGAGACGGAAGAAACCAACAAGAACCAGGACGAGGAGGACGGAGAGGAAGAGGAAAAGGTTGAAGAAAGTGATGAGTTCAGCTTTCCAGATACTACCATATCCCTGACTCATTTACAGCCCAACAGGTAAAAACTGTATTAAGTATCAAAAAGCATTTGTCTTCCCTATGTTGTATTAAGTAATCCTATTTAATAAAAGTCAATTTATTTTACATTATTTCTAGAAATATGCCCAAACTTGGCTTTAAAGAGGAAGACGTGACCAAGGTAATGCATTGCTTTATCCACAGACATAAGGTTTTATCATGCATGGTACGGATACGAAATGACTAAAACAGAATTATGAGGGTTTCAGATCTTACTGTTTTCCTCAGGCTGAAGGTGACGCACTAGGGAGAAAACACATGACCGCCAAACAGAGAAGGTGAGTCAAGGCAACAACACAACAGTCTACAGATGTTAATCAAAGCTTGTTTTGACCAGTAACTGACTTTTCGCTTTTGTCACCAGAGAAGAAAAAAAGAAAAAGCAAAAACAAGATGGGTGTGAAGTTGAAGAAAGAAAGGAGCAGAGTGAGGTCCCAGCTGGTGGAGCAGCTGCGGAGCAAGGACCTAAAGGTGGAGGAGGGCCTTCACAGCAGCCACCCAAGAGAGGGCAAAAAGTGAGAGTTTGTTTGTGGCTTATATCTTGTATCACATCTAAGTGTTGTCATTTCCTGTAAAACTACATGACTTGTTTTTACTTGACTGCTGAATAGTGAGCTTTTTGTGTCACTACAGAACAAACTAAAGAAGATCAAGGAGAAGTACAAAGACCAGGATGAAGAGGACAGGGAGCTCATGATGCAGCTGCTTGGGGTGAGTATTGTTAATTTGGCATATTCAACAACTTAAAAAAATTGTTTTTTGACTTAATTTCTTTCCATAGTCGGCTGGTTCCAACAAAGAGGAGAAGGACAAGGGTAAGAAAGGAAAGAAAGGGAAAGATGAATCCGTTAAGAAACCTCCCTCTCAGAAGCAACCTCAGAAACAACCTCCCAAACCTCGAAATGTAGACGCAGCAGCCAAGAAAAATGAGCAGACAGGAGAAGGAGAGGAAAAAACAGAACAGGAGGGAGGAGCAGCTGAGCAGGATGACAAAGTAAGTCCAGTTGAGGAGTAATTTTGGACTTGACATGAATTAGATTTTAGAGGCAGTGAGTTAGTGATAATTTAATAAACTACTGTGCAAGTTTTTTTCACGTATACATTTCCTAGTTGTTGTTCATTGTATTTGTCAAATTTAGCACATAAAGGAAATTAATCAGAAAACCACTGCTTATCTAAGAGATCTAATTCACTATTTTCTTTTAGGAAGACGATGTGGATCAAGATAATCCTGGCGCAGAGGTAGGTGTTTAAATGTAAACCTTGTTGAAATTATTTTTCAATTCTACTACTTAATTCTTAGCGGACAGGAAAGAGGATTTTTAAGCTGGATTACTTGATATTTGGGGGACAATACATGTTTTGTTTGTGGGTAAAGAACGATGCAATCGGAGTCTGTGAGCAGCTACGGTAGCCCTATGGGGACATGCTATGCTTATCAATTGGATTAGATGAATTTCCTTTTTTTTATGTTTCATGTATGACTGTGTACGCGTAACAAATGGACATGAATGTGCATCTCCTCCGGAAGTTTGCTGCTCTGGGCAATGGTGCAATAACAGCTACTGGAAGTAAATCCCCGTACCTCTGATTCCTATGAGGCTCAGAATGTCAATTTCATTCCAAAGTATCTGTAAAATGTACAGTGGCAACAAAACGTATGTGAACTTTTAGGAATTTCATGATTTTCTGAATAAATTTGCCTTAAAATGTGGTCTGATCTTCATCTAAACAAAGGGTATTGACAAATAAAATGTGTTTAAAAATAATTACACAAACAAATATTTTATGTCTTTATTGAGAACAACCAAAAAACCTCATAGTGCTGTTGGAAAAAGTATGTAAACCCTTGATTTAATGACCTCAAAAAAGCCAATTGGAGTCAGGTTTTTGCACACGTAAAACACTGCAGGGTATCCACGGCAGGACACCACGAAGGAAGCCACTGCTGACTAAAAAGAACATTGCTGCACGCCTAAAGCTTGCAAAAGAGCACACTGACACTCCACAGCAGTATTGGCAAAATGTTTTGTGTACTGATGAAACTAAGATTGGGTCAACCAGTCAACTAGTTTTATTTTTAAGTTAGTTTAAAAAAATTTCAAAAGCCTGAAAAATACTGTATTTGACGGCTGAGCAAAGAAAGTGTGAAAGGACATGAAAAGCATGTTTGTTTTCAATCAGACAAAAATATGGAAACTCTGCATATTATACCTTTACCACTAATCCTCACCAGTGTCTGTCTAACCTTTCCTCTTTTGTGCTGCAGGAGGCAGAGAATCTCCTGACCTCTTTAACAGGCCAGCCTCACTCTGAAGACGTGCTGCTGTTTGCAGTTCCAGTCTGTGCTCCTTATACTGCTCTGACTAACTACAAGTATGCATTACAACTAGAACCATCGCTTAACATGCTTAACAAAAATACAGGAGATTGAACATGTGTTTGTGTCTCCTCAGACACAAAGTGAAACTGACACCAGGAGCCCAAAAGAAAGGAAAAGGTAAGTGAGGACTAAAGAAGGATCAGATAAAGCAGTGGTTCTCAAACTGTGGTACAACAGGAGAAAGACAGGTTCTATTGTGTATAAATGTAGCTTTGACATTTCCAAATCATTTGATTCTGTTTTTATTTAGATTTTTCACCGTGTCCCAATTGGAATTTGTATGTTAGGTGATACCTGGTGTGTTTAACAACCACTAAAATTTTTTATGTCCTCCTGCCAGCTGCCCGCACAGCAGTTCTAAACTTTATGAAGGCCAAAGAGGCATCACTGAGAGAAAAGGACCTGTTCCGCAGTGTTAAGGTGAAAAGATTACTCAACCATCCTAATACTATAACCATATATCATCCTAAGGTTATATACTAAACAAAATTTTAAACGCAACACTTTTGTTTTTGCCCCCATTTTTCATTAGCTATTCTCAAAAAGCTAAGACTTTTTCTATGTACACAAAAGACCTATTTCTCTCAAATATTGTTCACAAATCTGTTAGATTTACACTTACCTCACACAGTGCAACACATCTCCTTTGCATAGACATCAGTAACTGTAGTAATCAGTTGTTGATTGTTGAATGTTGATCCACTCCTCTCCAATGGCTGTGTGAAGTTGCTGGATATTGACAGGAACTGGAACACTGTCATATGTGTCAATCCAGAGCATCCCAAACATGCCCAATGGGTGACATGTCCGGTGAGTATGCTGGCCATGCAAGAACTGGGATGTTTTCAGCTTCCAGGAATTATGTACAGATCCTTACAACATGCAACCGTGCATTATCCTGCTGCTGCATGAGGGGATGGTTGGAGATGAATAGCACAACAATGGGCCTCAGGGTCTCTGTGCGTTCAAAATTCCATCAATAAAATTCACCTGTGTTTGTTGTCCATAACATACCACTCACCCCCGATACACCATACACGCTGTCTGCCATCTGCTATGCTAGCATGCCCCCTCTTTAAGTGAAGCAGGGTGGAGACAGTATCAGGCTGTTGGGGTGGTTGTTAGGGACTGGGAAACTAATCAGATGTGAGGGAAAGGGGAAATGTTTAGGGGAAATTATTAAAGAAAACAACCCAAACAGTGGTGTACAATGCACCCACTGTGAAGAAGCTCGAGCGTTTTTTTTAAATGAACATGTACAAGCTCCTGAAATCCTGAAAAACCTGGAGCTTTAGGTCCTTCAGAATGAGGCTCTACAAAGTACTGACTTCAAATTAATACTTATTCACTCTCAAGTTTTCAAGTCATATTGATTTGTTTCACAATAAAAACAATTTTACATCTTCATAGTTGTTTACATGTGATGTAGACTGATGGACATAAAACTCCTGACGATCCATTTAAATTCTCAGCTGTAAAACAATAAAGGAAAAATGCTAAGGGGTCAAATACTCTTGCACGGCCCTTTATATTGATTCATTATTATTGATATTTAATCTTAAATTATTATTTTTTTATATCTTTCCTAGGATGGAGATCTATCCAGAAACATGCCTGGCAAAGTTAAAGTGTCTGCACCAAACCTACTGGCTGCCAAGAAGAAATAGAAATGGCCTGTGTCAAGGATTTTATCAGTACAAGACTTTAGTTAACATTTCAGAGCTGTCAAACACAGCTTGTCTACATAAATTTACAATTGTACTTAATGAGCAAATGATGTTAAAATGAATACATTTATGACAACAGACTTGGTACAGTGTGTTTATTCTGAATACAAATTTAAAATAAGCATTGCACCTTGAATTAAAAAAACACCAAGGTCTTATTGTGCAAACCAAGCAAAAACAAAGCCCTGACACGAGGGGTTTCAGTGCAAATTTGGCTCAGCGTTCACTGTACTCGCAGGATTTAAAAATTCAAACTGCTACAGGAGTGACAACGATTAGAAAGCTCTTCAGAGAAACTCAAATGACACCGTTCAGAAAGAAAGAAACCACACTTTGTTACAAATATATAAATAAACATATATACACACATTATATGGATCATTGTGTCTTCTGAGCAGATCGTCTCGCATAAAGCACAAGGATTAGTGTGGACACTGGGAGAGTCTTCTGAATTAGAGAATAGTACTGTGAGAGTTGCCAAATTTCACCTTGACTCAAAGTACATTCAATATTGAAAGAAGAGCACTTTAAGATACCGCATAAGTAAAAAGTTAAAACCAGCCAGAGCTTTTCTCTTGACACTGAAACAGCTGGCCACAATCTGCCTTTGCATTCAAAAAAAAAGTTTACATGACCTTGACAGTACAAGCCATCTGATTTAGAATATGGTCAGAGCCCACTCGCCTTTCAACTAAAACAACAAAGACTAAACCAACAGTGATGTGGGTGGACATTTAAACTCTACTAATCCAGTCTGGATAGTTTTCTCACAGTGCCACCATCAGTTTCTATTGTGAAGACATTTGTCATATTTTACAAGAGTTGGTGGACAATACACAAGTTACTTAAACGGACTAGTTAGCGAGTATTACTCAGCACTCATCTCTGTTGTACATACAGTATGTACACATTCTTCTGGACTCAAACAGAGACTTACTCCGAACCTCAGGAGCCCAGCGTGTTGACTAAAGTCATTCTCTGTTTGAGGCTGTGCAGGAGGTGTTTGGGCAAACAGTCCCAGGAACTGGCTAAACGCTCCCTGTGATGCAGAATGGATTCCATACAGAACCTGGAATGGAAAAAAAACAGACAAATTTGCTTTAATCTTCCTGTATTAAATTGTGTGTATCCACAAGCACACTCACCTAAATAAAGACTTGGGCTGAACGTTGAAAATCAATAATTCATTGCTGTGAGCCTGTCAAGGATATGGAAATGTTGCATTGTTAAGCACCGAGTGATAATTTTATCTATATATATGCAAGGCTAATGTTTGATGCTTACAGCTCTTTGATGGGATAAGAGGTTGTTGGCACATCCCCCAAACACAAAAACCTCTCCATCAGGTCCAGCACAAGCCGTGTGCCACAACCTAAAATACACCAACAATACAGAATGATAACAGCTGCAGGGTTTAACAAGAGTTGGTTACTGTAGGTTTTATAACTATAAACTCAAATCTGATCTCAGTGTAATCATCAAGGTTTTTACAATCTTTACCCACTGTTGCATCATTTGACCTACATGACGCAAAATGCTTCATTCGGTTTTCAAAACTATTCAAAAACAGCAGGTGGAAAGTATTTAGGTTTTGTCTAATGATAAAGCAAAGTAATAGGAAAAACTGTAACATGATGGCCTTCTTTTTATTTACAGTTGCCAAACTGTTCCCTTTTAAGTTTGACTAATAATGTCTTTCTTTCTCGGACAGAGTAAACAGCTCTGAGTTAAATAAACGAGCTCAGGTTTGACTATGTATAACCTGCTGCAAGGAAATAAGACCCTGTAGTCTCATTATTAATTCCCACTGCATTCAACCAACAGATAAGCAAAACTAAATAGACAAAGCTAGTGGTCATATTACTCTTGGTGTTTCCACATGAACGAATTACCTGGGGTTCTCGTTGTGGCTATGTTTGAATGGCTTCCATTCATTTCTACTCGAACAGTACAACCAGGCATCACCTAAGAAGAGATTAGAGTATTTTAGTTGTAGAATTGTTGCTTTATCCCATTACAAAAAAAAAAAAAAAAAAAAAAAACACACTGAACTCACTGAGCGTCTCTCGTTCAGTGGTGAACCCTCCAAACAGGAAGATATGGTCTTGTGACACAGGGGTGAAGGAGTGCCACGACCGACCCACTGGACCGTGCTGAGGGACACTCCTGTAGCAAAAGAAATACAGAAGAAAAGTATGTTTAGAAATAACTGACTTTATAAATAATAAATAAATGATTGTGTGTGTGAGGTATCACTAGAAGGGTGCTGTCTTAAACACCGTTATGTCAAATACCTTTGAGCCAAGTAAATAAAGCAGAAAAAGCAGAGCACTTACATTTCATGCCACTGCCATGTGTTCAGGTCAATGTAGTAAAGGTCGTTGAGTCTGTAATTCTGCGAGCAACAACAGAAAGAGATAAATGGATCAAGATTTATAAAGAAAATTAAACCATGTGTTGGACATAAAATGATGCATTCTTACTTTGTATCTTCCTCCAAAAACATAACCCCTGTTACCAACTGTGGCACAGGCATGGGCTGCTCTGGGAGATGGTGCGTTTCCCTAGAAACAAAAAGTACAAAATATTTGACAAAGAAACAAACAGATGCTCCCACTCCCAATTAATATTCTAGGTTAACGATAAGTAATGTCTAAAATGCATACTTACTGTGGTGATAGGCTGACTCCAGGTTAATGTTTCCAGGTCCAGGATATGAATGTGGTTATTCCAGCCTCTGCCAGGGCTGTCCCACTGTAGGAAATATAAAATAGGTGAAATATGAATTCATGCAATAAAGACAGACAGGAAAGAGGCACTTATATGTTAATTTAAACTAAATTAAAACAACTTTTACTGAATGATACTAGAAACAAGTTACTGTGGCACCAGGATTCTTATCTCACTGAAAGGTAATGAGTCTGGGGATTAATAAAGTTATGTTTTCTATGTTGAGTTTTTAATTTAAATTGAATGACATGACTCTAAGCCAGGAGAGCATTGTTTGCTTATTTTCAGAAACATTTTTTCTTATATTTAAAAAAACAAAAAACAAACAAAAAAAATAGTAGACATAAGTAAGTTTACATTTGAACAGTACACTCATGCAAACAGCATTATTATATATTCTCAAATATAACAATAGTCATGTTAATTTAGCAAACCTTTACTCTGATTAACAGTAACAGATCTGTGAAAATATGAATATTCAGGTGAAAAGGAATATCTTTAAGATAGAATACAGAATTCAGTAAATGTCATATGACAGTGTGTGTTCGTACCACAATTGAAGAGGATTCGTCATATTCAAAAGTTCCTCTGTGTTCATGAGCAGCATAACCATACCCACCAAAAAATATCAGTCTATAAGCACACAAAGACAATGTACTTAGAAATGTGATCATTTTTACCAGATCTTTGAGTATTACAGATCAGTAACCAAAACACATACTTGTTCTTGTAAACCCAGCAGCCCAGTTTGTCTTTAGAGGAGGGTGGGATTCCTTTAAGGTCCCTCATTTCTTCCCAAGCAAAGTTGGGAGCCCTAAGGGGCAGGCGGTAGATCTGAAAAATCAAGTTTACAGGAGTTAGGCAGCCACAGCTGGATAACTGCCCGGTGGGGTTTCCTAACAGAAGACTTGAAAAGAATTTGACTGATCCAAGACAAATACTTTTACCCTATTGGTGTTTCCTCTGGCGTGGTGACCCCCGAACAGGTAGAGCACTCCATCCACACACACCCCACAGCTGCCTGACATGGATGTGTGCAGGTTACCTCCAGCCACATGCTTGGCCCTGCAACAGCACCAGTCATTATGTTGACTATATAGAGGTGAAAAAGGCCTTTAAAGAGGGAAAATATTATGCTAACGTTATTACCATACTGCAGTCTCCATGCTGTACCTCCAGATCTCATTTCTTGGCAGATACAGGTCAAAGAATCCATGATTTTGAGCATTCTTGTGAGCAGAGAAATTAAAAGTATTTTTATTAAATTAATGCCTGCTTAAGAAAACTAAAAGGATTCCCACTAGGGATTAGACAATACAGGTAACAAAGAGTTCAGATCTCATATTGGTCTTCTGTGAACACAGTTTTCTTTTTAATTAGCCCTCCAAAATAGTTTTGATTGGAAAGAACCAAACTTACCTTGTACCCACCCCACACATACATGACATTCCTGTCCACCACTGCTATATGTCCACTGCGCTCGGCCGGAGTGTCCAGCTCAAAGGACTCCGAAGCCTCAGTGTCCAGCGGCTGCTCGTCCTCAACCTCCTCCTCTTCTAATTCTTCCTCCTCGTTTTCATCCATGTCGTCGTTTTCCATCCAGGCAAACAGTCTGTCGTCTTCATCTCTGTCTGAATCGTTGTCATCCTCTCCAGCTGGTACTTCTCCCATGTCCTCCTCCATATCTGCCAGCCTCTCTGCCATGTCAGAGTCTCCTGTTGCTCGTCACACACACAAAAAAAGTGTTCTTTCACACTCTTGAGGAAAACTGAGATTTTCTAACGTGTTCCGTTAGTTATTCAGAAGCAAGCCAATGAGATAAAGGGAAAATTACTTGTTTATTAACATTAACCTTGTTTACGCAGCACTTTGAACGCTTTAAGTGGAGGTCTAAACATTAAATTAGAATAAATTACGACTTGTATTTGGATAGTCAGTGCTTTACATGGGCAGTAAAAGTCGGGGTTACTGTTGACCTACTTCGTTAAGCTCACGTCCCACTATTGACAACAATTGACATTGACATTAGCTTAGCATTTTTGTCATACCAATTAACAAACTAATGAAGATTTTTACAGTCTATTGTCAAATCCACAAAGCCCCTACGAAGCTACCCGCAGTAAGCGACAGCCTGTTAAACAGCTGTTCGTTGACAACAGCCTAGCACTGTCAACATGGAAATGCACAACATTGGAAAAAATATGGCGCTGAAAAGGTGGTTAGAGAGAATGAAACGTGTCGGTGCTGAATTAACTTACGAGTAAATGTAGTTAGCTTCTCCTAAAAACATTCGTCTATGCTAGGAGCTTCTGTTGTTGTCAAATGTGGATGTTTCCGGATGTTTCTGTGCAAAATAAGCATCAGTCCATCATAAATGAGGTCACAACCATACGTCATCTAAAGTAGACGCTTATGGCCACGCCCTCTTAGTTTGAATCCCACAAATCCATTAACTATATTGAATAGTAATTTAATGAAAATACATAACCAAAATACAATGTTTATATATTGACTGGGTTTTAAGTGTAGGCTGAATTAGTTCAACACTGCAGTATGCAAAAAAAAATTAAAAAAAATAAAAAATAAAAAATACAGTACATTTTTATTAAGTAACAAAAACTTTAGCTACCGAATAGCGAGACATTTCCATAATTTTCCAAACTAGACAATGAATATTTCTGGCCGACTTTGCTGAGAGGTGCTGCTCTCGTGTGGTGACTCGAAGTAATGCACTTTTACGTTACAATCAATGACTGTAGTAGGGCCACTGGGGTGTAACCAACAGCTATACATCCAGCCTATGGACAAACTTCCTAAAGAAAACAGCCTTTTGCAACATTTTACTCATTAAGTCCATTTATTTTATTTATTGTCAGCCTAGCTTACAAAATCCACTTACACTTTTGATAAGATCTATCAAACAATTACATTTACATTGTAACTGTGCCCAAGGAAGTGATTTAAGAAAATTACAAACATTTAATTTAAGCCAAAATCCTAGCAGAACATTCATTCTTTCACTGGGCAATGGAAAACAAAAGTGACAAATGACTTCAGTTTATATAGCTCAATAGAAGAAGCACTGACAGACAATTGAGATAAACTGCACATATTTTAAAGACAAATCAAAACTCTGTGCTTTTGCTATTTATTATACAATAAATTAACAAATAGGTTACTGTTCAAACATCCAGCCTATTAACAGTAACCTGAAAGTCAATTTGGACCTGCTGTTGGTGGACATAACTCAAAAGGGACAAACAATTCTCCATAAATTGCAATGCCCTATGTTTTGAAGAAGAAAGGATAGAAACACTTCTGTAACATTACATTCATACTGCAAGTGGGCCCAGATATATTTGGGAAATGTAGTGTTCCTTCATAAAGAAAATGTAAAGTACAATGTGGAGATTAACATAGTGTTCTTTGCAAATGTAGCACACACAATTACAATCCTACAGGACACTAAGGATAACAGAGCTGAGTGGCACCAAAAGAACTAAGGCGACAAAAAAAAGTATATTCTTTTTTATTTTATTTACAGACTAAATTGATGTGGTGTTTCCATGTTAAGGTACAATCAATCATGTCACCGAGGGTTACATGCCTAAGAGGATCAGGGTTATTAACGTCCCTGTTACTTAATTCCCAAATTCTTACAAACATCAGATTCCATGATGTTGGGAGTAACAGCATCACGTCAGGTGATGGACTGACAGGACTTCTTGCTCTTGGATCATTCTCAGTATTGAAGTTTTTACCAAATGCAGAATGATAAGATAAGAAAAGAGTGACAAAAACCTCAATACTGAAAGTGATCCAAGAGCAAAGAGTTCACAAGACGTGATGTTGTGAACCTAACCAACAACATCATGGAGTTTGGTCTGGTTTTGTCTGGGCTCTACCTCAGGTCCTTCTGAAATCTGATGGTCTGGTTTAGTCCAGTTTGGTCTGGTTCTGTCTGGGATCAACCTCAGGTCCTTCTTAGATCTGATGGTCTGGTTTAGTCCTGTTTGGTCTGGCTCTGTCTGGGTTTAACCCCAGGTCCTTCTGCGATCTGATGGTCTGGTTTAGTCCTGTTTGGTCTGGTTCTGTCTGGGATCAACCTCAGTGAGATCTGATGGTCTGGTTCAGTCCAGTTTGGTCTGGTTCTGTCTGGGATTGTCTAAATGTTTCAACAAAACCAGATCCAGTGTGAATGATAAGAACTGTTGGAAATTCAGACCAAATATTTATTAGATTTAGAATTATTTTTTGTTCTTTCACTTTGCATTTTGTAAAATAAAAATAAGAATCTACACAGTCCTGTAGATTCATCCTCTAAAACATTAGGAAAATTAGACCTTTCCTATCGGAGCACTCTAAGCAAATCCTAGTCCAGGCTCTTGTCTTGTCTAAACTAGATTATTGCAATGCTCTACTGGCTGGACTCCCTGCCTGCACAACCAAACCTCTGCAGCTGATCCAGAATGCAGCAGCAAGAGTGGTCTTTAAAGAACCGAAGAGAGCGCATGTAACTCCTCTCTTCACTGGGTTACACTGGCTCCCGGTTGACGCCCGCATTAAGTTCAAAGCTATGCTCTTGGTCCACCACTGGTTCTGCACCCTCATATCCTCAGTCGCTAATACAGACCTATGGTCCTACCAGATCCATGCCCTCTGCAAATTAACAAAACCTGGCGGTACCATCCCAAAAAGGAAAGAAATCACTCTCATGTACTTTCTCTGGATCTGTTCCACATTGGTGGAATGATCTACCTGCTGCTACAAGATCAGCAGATTCTGTAGCCATCTTTAAAAAACGCCTGAAAACACATCTCTTTCGTCAACACCTAGCTGACAAATACTGAATTCTACTTCCTTTCTATCAATTCCTTCTCCCTTTGTTTTGTATACTGTCCTGGGTTCTAGTTTTTTGTTACCTTGTGTTGTTAAAATTGCATCCATTGTTTTCCTAACTTGTTAGTCGCTTTGGATAAAAGCGTCTGCTAAATAAATGTAAGTGTACATGTCTCTCTTTAAAAAACGCAAAGTCTAAAGAATGTAATTTTAGTAACAATTCAATTATTAAAATGTTAGTAATGATAAATAGCATGTATAATATAATTAGTCTCTTGTAATTAGAGACGAAACGTCTTCACCTTGAAAACTGAGTCCAGATGCTTTTACTTAAACCTTTTCTTTTGGAAAGGACTGTTATTCTCCTGGATCTAACTTTGCTCTTTTCAAACTAGACTATTTCACAAACTGACATTGTGAACGGACTCCAGGAGGAATAATTTCACTTTTAACACCTTGTAGCCTAAGAACTTGAAGGGCACTAAGAGCTCAAACTGCCTTTTATGTTGAGGAAAATATTTCCTCTCTTGATCTAACTTCCTCATGCCTCTCTGTTTTCATTAAATCGTGAACCGCTTTGTTTCCTAGGTACAAACATCTTATTGTATAATTATTGACATTTGTGTTATAGTTGTGACTGTTTACACTGAACTTTGAATCGGGACAATAACCTTGATGCACTTTAAATTGTTAAAGGGAACGCTGCATAAGGAAGGTACTCGTTCTGTTTCAAATAGATGGTCTAGTCTTTTCAGGGTGAGTTTCAAACATGCCCTGTGTGTGTTTGCAGCTTCCTGAGAGCTCAGAAAGTGGCCAAGTGCCCACCAGTCTGTCTCCACCGGCCGTCTGGACAGAGATCTGACACTCTCTCCGTCGGCCATGCTGGATGTGGGCACAGCATGGTGGATACAAAAGAGAGTGCAGGCTCCGGTTTCTTGTGGCTCCAGGCCTGGGACTGTGGGGAGACCATAAAGAGCGTGTGCAGGAAGGAGAAAGGGTCCTTTATTATACCAGGAAATGGTAAAGGTCTGGAGGTCATTTGTTCAGTGAACACACACCAGATGGGGGCATGTGTGCTTCACACCATGTAGGTACATATCCAAATGCTTCACTGAGTCGGGATGAAGGAACCTATAGGGAATAACATATATACAGTATATGACCAAATGTAAATACTCGTCAACTTGTACATACTTATACTTGCTTTGTAAATGTTTTTTTTATCTTTATCATTATTACAGACGTGTTACTGTAGCGTCTGTTCATGTATGTTCATATGTTAGTCAATACATGTTGGAACAGGAGAGGCTTATAGTAGACACAGAAATATCTTTGATACATTTAACACTAGAAATGGTCAACGAGCAGTATGCATTAATTCATTTTCTGCCACTTATTTTTTATGCATCACATGTTAGTGGTCATTCAATAGCTTTAATGCGCAGATTAGAACCACTTTGTTGTTTATGCTGCCACAAAACATTGTTTCTTCTTTATTATTATTATAAAGAACAATGAGTTAACATTACAGAGTCATCCAGAATTGACATAGGCTATGCCAAATTGAGAGAACTCTGCTGTGTCCATGTGTATAGCATGATTTTTCTCTTCAGGCTGACTCGGCTCAGCGTATAACACCAATAGAGCTCAGACAAAGCACCGTTTATTCACTTCTCAACAGTTAGTGGAAAGTTACAAGGAAAAGCATGTCATTTAGCAACATAAAAATAACAACTAAAATGCTTTAAAAGTGGGAGGGATTAGCACACCACAGCTGTTGATGAGAGAGCCCACCAATGCCATGTGTATAATGTAGAAGTGGGTACACTTTTATTTGTAACATTGTAAATAGGCTCATATAGAGTCCAACTGTAAAATACAATAATAAGCCTGTAAAATAAAGTACCCTACATTGTTCATACTAAAATGGGTTGTCTTTCTATCCAGTCTTGATTTGTGTGTTGAGTCCAGACTGAAAGTGAAGTACTGGAGGAGTGTTTGATGGCACAACACAAGAACATTGGTGAATAATTTAGTTTGTGTGGGAACATCGAAGAGGCCCTCTTAGAAGTAGTAGTAGCCAAAGTGGCAGTCATCAAAGTCCAAATTAATGCATTGGTCTTAGCACAGCTACAAAGAGGCAAATGCTGCATTATTATACTATATAATGCATGCCATATTCTGTACATTTCTAAATTAATTTCTAGTTTTGATTGAAAATTTCCCCCGAACCGGCAGAACTATGCTCCAGACCAAACAAAAAAGTAACAAGACATTAGACGGAAAGCATCACATACCAATATGGTATAGGTATGGGCTATATAGGGCTTTTAAGTAAGGCTCAGTTGTGGTGTTTTCACTGCAAACTGGTGAAGACTGCAAGCTTAAGCATGTGGGAGTTGCAAGTGACAGTGAAATGGTGGCTTTACAAACTTTAATTAATCAAAATTCAAACTCAGTCATTTTCTGGAGATTGTTTTCAGAATTTTAAATGACAGTTGGTGTATAAATTACAACTTTCAAAACAAGTTTTTTTTTTTTGGTTAGAAGTTGGTCTTATCAATAACACACAGTTTTCAAGATAAACTGGTTAATCCCAATTCTTCAAAGGCAAATATAGGAAGGGAATATTTGCCTGTCACTGTAGACCAATCAGTCATAACATTAAGAGCGCCTGCCTAATATCCCCCTTTTGCTGCCAGAACAGACGTGGTCTATTGAGGCATTTAGCTCCACTAGACCCTGAAATTGTGCCGTGGTATCTGGCACCAAGATGTTAGCAGCAGGTTCTTAAAGCCAGTTACAGGTGGGGCCTCCAAGCATTGGACTTGTTTGTCACTTTACAAGTGTAAAAATCATGTTTACAGCCTGGTACAAAAATGTCTCTGGTCTCTAGAGTTAAGTTTTAGCCCATAACAACTCTAAGTTGGTAATTTTTTTTGAATAATATGTCTGTTTTATGCTATCTGAAAACTATAGTTTTATTATGCAGTTGACGTGGATGTCACTAATGGTCAAGCGGTTAATTACAATTTCTTTTTAAAGTCGTCCCCGCTGTGAGGACTACCTGCTATTTCCTATTTTTTATGAGACTCTAACACAGTACTCGCTTCTACACATTAATGACTTCTACGGCTGACAGATCACTGTAGGCAGATGCCAGACCCGATTGCAAGTCGGTTGGTTAAAGTCTGGTCTAACCCTAAAACAGCTCTGTCTGTAAAATTGGGCCCCGAGTGTGTGACTCCTCCAATGAGCGCTATCCCTCAAGACAGTCCTATCTTTTAGTAGAGGATTTTAATAGAGGTCTTACCTTAGCTTTATGTACGGCTGTCGGACCTCCCTGGTATTCTGATGTCCAGTGGACGATTTGGACGGCCTGCCTGTTTGTGAGTCTGACTCTGATAATCAGACCTCTGTGCCGATGGGAGAGGCTGTTAGGAGTTTAAAGAACGACCTGGAGAGTGAAAATGTCTTTATCCTAGTATTGAACTAGGCTTTTATTAAAATGTTAAACAAAAATTACAGTATATCACTTAACATGAAAAATTTTATTTCCTCTTCTCACAATTTTAACCTCTTACTCCCTGTAATATAACATACTAGGTTTGACTTTTTCCAGAGTTTTTTAGAGGGTGAGATAGATTTTTAGATAAAAAATTAGAGAGCCGCTAAATACACCCATCTGGATATAGGATCCTAGGAGCAGGCTCAAAGGGATAGTGGTGAGGGAAAAAAAGAGGTTGGTCCCTCCAGCGCAGAGCCCCAAGAAGAGACAAAGTGTACAGTACAGAGAGACTGGGGTTTATGCAGTTCTTTTGATATAGTATTGACCCCTTATCAAAAAGATCCACAAGACCCGTTTGTCTGAGTCTCAAGTCTTCCTTTTATACCATCTGGACAGGGTGTAGTCGTGACGTCAACACACATGCGCTCTGACAAGATTTTTTTAAACTCTGTGAACTCTCGTAAGTAGGACACTGGGTCTCTGTAAACTCCTGTGACCTGTCTTGTGACCTTTGTGTGTATTTGTCGTCCAAAACTCTGTGTGTGTGTCCCTGTCCTGGTATGAACTCCATGAGTGGCACGGCCTTTTGTGAACTTCAAGTGCCCTGTCTATTGTGAGCTTCTTGTGTGTACCTGCCGTCCCAGGCTCTGTGTGTGTCACTGCATGTCATGACTTCCTGTTCTCTGCTCACAGACAAAATTTGACCTATATTTCAATCTGCTGATCCTAGGCCTACTTAGATTTAAACTCTTGGTTCTCGTTTAACCTTAACACATTTTGTTCTTTCACACTTCCAAATCATCATTGAAATATATTTAACTTTGACATTACTATTAAACATTTTACTCATTATTCTTAATTATTTACAAGTCTTCACTTTTAACACAGTGTCCATGTGGATCTGTGTCCTCCTTGGTCCTCGAAGTTCCACCTAATCTTCCACATTCACTACACAGTAATAGCAGAAAAGCGTTGTGTTAAGAACAATATTGGTGAATGGGGGAGCAATGGGCACACAACATCCATTTATTCACAATCAAAGGACATATTTCACCTAGAACATTTGCATTTTTCAAATTGAAGTTTCCAGGACAACTCTGCAGATCTGCAGGGCCATCACCATAGCAACAGAATGTCAGATGGCCAGAAGTTCATGTGATGTCATCATAAACTCTTTACCTAGCCTTTGAGTACTCCTTAAATCAGACAGTTGCACAGTAAAACAGATACAGTATTAGTTTGATAGTACACAATACACATATCACAAGATTTAGTTAACTTGAAATCACAATGAATCAGAACAAAAACTCAGAAGTGGGCACCAGTGGGATTGACAGTGACAAGTATGCTTTATGGAAATTGGAAAAAGAATGCAAGCTGTTAAAAGAAGAAAATGAGTTGCTAAAACAAATGAAGCGTCCAGTCGTAAGACATGATCATCGGAAAGAAAGGGTGCAGGAGCTATTGGAGGAGCTGGATAACCAAAAGAAAAAAGAGAAACTAGACAAACTTAATTATGAACAGCTACATAGTAGATATGAGAAACAAAGAGCTCATAAAGAGGATTACATAAAAAAGTGTGCTCGTCTAAAAGACATGCTGTCTGAGTGTGAGAAAAACTCTGAGATCAAAGTTAAAACTCTGACAGACACACATCAGAAGTATGTTGCTAAGCTCAACATGTACAGACAGAAAATAAAGCAAATGAAAGAAGAAATGGAGCTCCAGAAGGAAGACCACACAAAATACTTAAAAGAATTAGCAAAACAACAGCAGGAGTCCGAGGAGAGGATGAATAAAGAAATCACTGAAAAAGATAACAAAATTACAGAACTAATGGAGACCGTTAACCAGTTCCAACAACGTTTAGACAAGATTCAAACTAAAAAGGCTGAAGAAATTAGGAGTGAAGTACTAAAGGCCGAATTTGAATATAGGCAAGAGAAATACAAGCTCGAGGACACGTTAAAAGCCTCAATCTCCAGGACAGAAGAGCTTCAGCAAGAGGTTGCTTTCTTAACCACGGACAATGTAAATCTTAAAAAGAAAATCCAAGGTCTTTGCTTTGATCTCTCCAACAGTAAAAAGGAGATAGAAAAACTAAACAGAGACAAAAGGCAATCTCAAAAACGTTTCAGGGAACAAGCAACCTATAGTGCCTTGATGGAAGCCAAGCTCTCCTCCGTGACGAGAATACCAAAAGTATTTGTTACAGATCAAAGAGGCACAGGAGAATGAGAAGAAAACTGAAGACAAACTAAAGCTGGCGAGAGCTGAAATAGGAGACCTCAAGGAGAGTGTAGCTAACTACAAATTCCGTACACAAATGTACGAGCCATCCATAAGAAAATTGAAGGACACTATCAAAGCCTGCGAACATTGGGAAAAAGACATTCTGATAGCAATAGAAGGATGCAGAAGTGTCTTATATGAGCCCAAAAAGCTGAAAAAAAAAGTCAAGGGGCTCCTTGCACACTATCTCGAGAACAATAAAAAGATTAAGGTGGACCGAGGCGTTGAGAACGACCAAATGGAAGAAATCTGCGAGCTCAAAAAGGAACTGAGTATCACCCAAAAAGCTCTGGAGTGTGAGAAACAACAGAAGAAGCAGATGAAGATTTCAATGGAAAGGAAACAAAAAACAATAATGGATGAGCACATGACGTTAGTACGCCAACATAACATGTGGAAAGAAGGAAAGTTGTAAGAAAAAGCAATTTTTGATCTAGCTTGACTAGGGTTTGGCTAAATTACATATGCACTGATGAAACGTTAAGATTTCATTAACTGAAATAATGAAAAGTTGACGTTTCTTGAAATGAAAATGTAAATTTTTTATTTTATCATTGCAATATGTAATTTATTTAAATTTATTAATCTAATTTTATTTAGACCTGTTTAATTCTATAACCTTTTGATAAATGAACACTAGTCCACATTATTGCTTTGGTAAACGACACTACCGTAAGTTAGACACTTACAGTTCCTTAGAAACTGTTTTATTTTCAAAACGCTCATGGAAAGCTTCTCTACACGAACATCAAGCCATTTCCAAACACAGACCAAACAGGAAACCTACAAAAAAATTTGGTCAAGGTGTGAAGAGCGCCACCTAGTCTGTCAGGGCGACACATTGTTAGGAGCAGCTGGCCCCCACCTCACCCTACGTGACTGTGCCAGGCCCAGGTGTCAAATTACACAGCAGTGTATAGCATGCTAAGATTATTAACTTTAAGAACAGCCCAGTAGCAAACAAATACCTAAACAAACTGCTGTCATACAGCTAAGAGGACAAGATGAACTTTATCTTTGCTGTGTGGCAAAGAAAGTAAAGTTTCTTTTACAAAGCTTGCTGATTTCTGGATAATCCTTCCCTCTACTTTTCATCCGAGCCCATGAACACGCATACTAGTCTCACTCATGGGGCAGAAAAACAGGATGCACATCCCAGCATTCTCTGCTTTGGCCACAGACTTTGGCAGAGAGTACTGGCCAATGAAGCCAGCGGTAGCGGAGTGGCAGAGGAGTATGCTTTTAGATGCAAGTTTTTTAAAAACTGGCTTTTAAAAAAATGTGGTTGTCTAGTTAGGCATTTTTTTGCGTTAAGTATTTTTTTTTTTACATTTGTATGTGCCAAAAAAAATTACTTTCATAAAATGGCTTCTTCCTTGCTGCCCTGTGTGAATATCCCCTTACACACAGCTAATTTGTTAGTGATTAAAGCTGTTTTTAACGTTTCCAGGGACGAAAGAGCAGACAGAAGTTTTTAGAAAGCTCCGGGGAGAAGGAGGATGTAGACCCTGAATTTGGACACAGCCTGTTGATTGGCTCTAGGACCACTTTCTTATGTGTCATCGGAGGAAGGCTCACGTGACCAGGATATAAAAAGTTTCCCTCGATTCTCCCGCGCCTAAGGATTCAAACGAGGTATCACATGCTCAATTTGACCAATGGGCTGCGGAGAACCGTCTCTCGCCAGTTGCAGCATCTCTCAGCATCCACAATACAGAGGCAGGAGGAAGAATAAAGACAGAAAACACAAATAAATACATCAAATACTGGTTTAAGTTGTCAAAAATGTATTTAATGAACACCATTAGTGATATAAACATGAAGTATATAGTATTTACATGACTAAACTGAAATGGAACAGACTGGTCCAAAGTGGGCCAAAGTGGGCTTTTTGGAAAGCTCGCCTAATTTCTCTGTACTAAAATCTCTTGAGTTTTATTCTGCTTCACATTATCAGTTTAAAACTTTGCAGGGATAATGTAAACATGTTTTATTTACATTTTATGAAGTAGAGAGATTGATGGCAGCATCTTAAAGAGTTTATATCATAAAATACTGTTTTTTTTTTAGGCGAGGCAAAAAAAATACATTTTAGCTGTGTGCCATCTTCATTTTCTCTTTATTAGTAACACATATTCATATAATAACACTTTTTAACAAATCTCCACAATGTTCCCTTTACAATGACACCAAAATTATTCAAATACACCTTAGGGTTGCTAAAATATAGTCATTTCTTCAGGGGAAGGCATTTTTCGAGCAGTGGTCTTGAAAATAGGCTTAGGGCTTAAGTGGTTAAGTTCTCAAAATCACAGGTCTGTGATTTTGTCCGTTCAGTTTTGTTCATTCCCCTCAAAACCAAATATCGGCCCTCTTGATCATTGTCTGACAGTCAAACCGGATCTAAATACAGAATTGACGGACGACATTTGGCAAAGAACTATACATAAAATATACACATCGTCTATCTGTGTTAGACACAGGTTGATACAATTCAAAGTATTTAATTGCCTGCACCTCTCCAAAATATATACTAATGTTGATCCCAACTGTACGTGTTGTCACCAAGCCCCTGCTTCTTTGGCTCACATGTTCTGGTCATGCCCAAGCATAGGAACATTCTGGTCTGAGATATTTAATATATTGACCTACATTTGTAAAAAGAATATTGATCCAGATCCCACACACTAAACACACTAAAGTTGGGGTCTCAAGAGGCCAATCTCAATGAATAGCATTCTCTACACTGTTAGCATGTCAACTAATTCTTACAAATTGGAAATCTTCCTCACCTCCAAAACACTTGCAAAATGATCCAGCCTCCAGCTTAAAAAGTTAAGAACTAAAGTCCAAAACCAAATGTTCCAGAACGTATGGCAACCTTTATTGAATTATTATGAAAATGCATTTGATGGTAAATCTTTAGATAAAAAAATAAATAAATTTGGTTCATCTCAATTATTATTTGTTTTTGTTTTCTTTTTTGTTGTTGTGTTCTGTTTGCATTGTCAGTATGCTTTGGATAAATTTGGATGCAAATCTGTGCCGAAAGGGGACATGTGAGATAATGTCTGCAAAGTATGAGGTTGGTGGATAGTGATGACTTAAGAGTGACATTAGAGAATGTATGTTGGTTTGTTTGTGTAATGCACATTTAAAACAATAAAAACACTTTGAAATAAAAAAAATAAAAAAATAATTTGCCAAAGAACATATCAACTGGCCTAAAGAAAAATGGAGGAACATTTTGTGGACTGATGAGAGTAAAATTGTTCTTTTGGGTCGATGTTTGTGAGACGACCTCCAAACTCTGAATTCAAGCCACAGTACACAGTGAAGACAGTGAAGCAAGCATCATGATATGGGCATGTTTCTCCTACAATGGCGTTGGGCCTATTTATCGCATACCAGGGATCATGGATTAGTTTGCATAATAGTCAAAATACTTGAAGAGGTCATGTTGCTTTATGCTGAAGAAGACATGCTCTTGAAATTGTTGTTTTAACAAGACAATGACCCCAAACACACTAGTAAACAAGCAAATTCTTTGTGGCACACTGTGTCCTACTACTGTGGGCTCATATAGAGTCCAACTGTAAAATACAATAATAAGCCTGTAAAATAAAGTACCCTACATTGTTCATACTAAAATGGGTTGTCTTTCTATCCAGTCTTGATTTCTGTGTTGAGTCCAGACTGAAAGTGAAGTACTGGAGGAGTGTTTGATGGCACAACACAAGAACATTGGTGAATAATTTAGTTTGTGTGGGAACATTGAAGAGGCCCACTTAGAAGTAGTAGTAGCCAAAGTGGCAGTCATCAAAGTCCAAATTAATGCATTGGTCTTAGCACAGCTACAAAGAGGCAAATGCTGCATTATTATACTATATAATGCATGCCATATTCTGTACATTTCTAAATTAATTTCTAGTTTAAATTGAAAATTTCCCCCGAACCGGCAGAACTATGCTCCAGACCAAACAAAAAAGTAAAAAGTAACAAGACATTAGAGGGAAAGCATCACACACCAATATCTGATGCTTTATATATATATACTTATAGGGCTTTTAACCTGTTCATACTTTCGGGTCATTTTCGCTGTATTTTGTGTAATGGGACCTATCCAAATTAAAATGATTGCTGTTATTGAACCCCCTGGTATTTAATTACAAGTGTGGGCTCTTTGTAAAGGTAACAATCTCTAGTTTCACTCAGAGCAGCCAGAATCTGTCTATGTATTACTGATAAAATTTTATACACTTTGGAACACACAAAAAAATTACTTTTTGTGTGCTCGCCTAAAAAATTTAATGAAAATAAAAGTGTATGAAGCTTCAGCAGATAGTTGAGGACTAAAACACACTGTGGGCCAAAAGAATTACTGGATGACTACTCACATTTCAAATTTGAAATGAATATCTGTAAAAATGAGTATTTTACACCAGTTTTAATGTTGGTTAGTCTAGGCGCTTTATTCCACTAAAATGATTTATTCATTCTTTTCAAACTAACACATTTGGAAAAAGTGCAATAAGTTCTGAATGCTTCAACCCACAGACTTCAATGAGGGCTCTTCTGAAAGCTTACACCAAGAGGAACCTGAATTTACACACAGTGTAACTATATTCGTTATTAAAATTAATATTCTATAATAATTGGCATGTTTACATATGAAAATAGTCAAAATGAGTGTTTTGGGACAAAATCTATATTTTTGAATAATATCCACACATAAAAACACACTGCAAACTATATACATTGGTCATAGCACTGCAATTTAGTGTTTTCAAGGCTCCAACAGCATTAGAAAGGGGAAAAGGAGAGAACAGAGAGGTGTCAAATCCCATCCCCCTCCTCCCCCCCTCCTGCTGCGGCTGGCTCTCTCTACTTCTCATTATTTTTTTTTTATTCAACTGCCTGTCTAAAATGCATAAAACAACTAAAACAAATGATATTTATTACTTATAATATGTAAAATATAAAAAGAGTATAGTTTTTACTCATAAAAAACTCAAAAGATGCAAGTGCGTGTTGACGCAGCTGCCTCTCTCTCCTCTCCTCTTCTCTGATGCGAGGAACCCCAGACCCTGAATTTTGGAAAAAAAAGGTGCCGTTTGGTATCTCCGTAAACCGTAGCTCATTGGCTATCTGTTTATCGTATTGAGGATGCTCTGTGACGCTTCCAGCCCAAACTAAAGCCGTTGAAGTGGGGGCGTAGTCGTTCATCCATCTGTGGAGTTCCAAGTCTTCTCATTGGTCAAAGGCTGACCAAAACCCCTTTCAATTGGCCAAACAAGGTGTCAATCTAATGCTAACACTTCCTGCTAGCATGTGATTAGCTTTTTTCGGCGGTAGAAAAGGAATGATGTTTTTTATTTACAAAAGAAACGACATAAAGTGTTGCAGCTGACTTCACGTTGGGAATACTTTTCGGCAGTTTTTGTGCCTTGGAGGCTTTAACATATCTTTTGGACCTAATTATTTTACTGGATATTATTCCCTGGACCTTTATGAGCAGAATGAGACCCAGTTTGTGGGATTTTGTAGCGGTTTGAGTCCAATAGACCCGTCAAAGGTAAGACCAAATCCAATCTCCATCTTTGTGCTTGTCTGTAAAACGGGCTTTGGTCTCAAATATGTGGTTTTAATGTCTTAAAATGGTTTATATAGTCTGAAAGATGAGACTTTAAGCTTTAATTTGATGTATAGATTTTGGGGTTTGCATGACTTAGGAGTTTGCACTGATAGAGGCGCACGCTAAAATGCTCTGTGGAAACTGTAAACGTCCCGGGACCGGGATGTTACTATTAAGTAAGGCTCTGTTGTGGTGTTTTCACTGCAAACTGGTGAAGACTGCAAGCTTAAGCATGTGGGAGTTGCAAGTGACAGTGAAATGGTGGCTTTACGAACTTTAATTAATCAAAATTCAAACTTAGTCATTTTCTGGAGATTGTTTTCAGATTTTTAGATGACAGTTTGGTTATAAATTACAACTTCCAAAACAAGTTTTGTTGTTTTTGCTAAAAGTTGGTCTTATCAACCACACACAGTTTTCAAGATAAACTGGTTAATCCCAATTCTTCAAAGGCAAATATAGGAAGCTGATATTTGCCTGTCACTGTAGACCGATCAGTCATAACATTAAGAGCGCCTGCCTAATATCCCCCTTTTGCTGCCAGAACAGACGTGGTCTATTGAGGCATTTAGCTCCACTAGACCCTGAAGTTGTGCCGTGGTATCTGGCACCAAGATGTTAGCAGCAGGTTCTTAAAGCCAGTTACAGGTGGGGCCTCCAAGCATTGGACTTGTTTGTCACTTTACAAGTGTAAAAATCATGTTTACAGCCTGGTACAAAAATGTCTCTGGTCTCTAGAGTTAAGTTTTAGCACATAACAACTCTAAGTTGGTAAATTTTTTGAATAATTTGTCCGTTTTATGCTATCTGAAAACTATAGTTTTATTATGCAGTTGACGCGAATGTCACTAATGGTCAAGCGGTTAATTACAATTTCTTTTTAAAGTCGTCCCTGCTGTGAGGACTAACTCCCTGCTATTTCCTATTTTTTATGAGACTCTAACACAGTACTCGCTTCTACACATTAATGACTTCTACGGCTGACAGATCACTGTAGGCAGATGCCAGACCCGATTGCAAGTCGGTTGGTTAAAGTCTGGTCTAACCCTAAAACAGCTCTGTCTGTAAAATTGGGCCCCGAGTGTGTGACTCCTCCAATGAGCGCTATCCCTCAAGACAGTCCTATCTTTTAGTAGAGGATTTTAATAGAGGTCTTACCTTAGCTTTATGTACGGCTGTCGGACCTCCCTGGTATTCTGATGTCCAGTGGACGATTTGGACGGCCTGCCTGTTTGTGAGTCTGACTCTGATAATCAGACCTCTGTGCCGATGGAAGAGGCTGTTAGGAGTTTAAAGAACGACCTGGAGAGTGAATATGTCTTTATCCTAGTATTGAACTAGGCCTTTATTAAAATGTTAAACAAAAATTGCAGTATATCACTTAACATGAAAAATTTTATTTCCTCTTCTCACAATTTTAACCTCTTACTCCCTGTAATATAACATACTAGGTTTGACCTTTTCCAGAGTTTTTAGAGGGTGAGATAGATTTTTAGATGAAAAATTAGAGAGCCGCTAAATACACCCATCTGGATATAGGATCCTAGGAGCAGGCTCAAAGGGATAGTGGTGAGGGAAAAAAAGAGGTGACAGGGCAGAGCCCCAAGAAGAGACAAAGTGTACAGTACAGAGAGAGTGGGGTTTATGCAGTTCTTTTGATATAGTATTGACCCCTTATCAAAAGATCCACAAGACCCGTTTGTCTGAGTCTCAAGTCTTCCTTTTATACCATCTGGACAGGGTGTAGTCGTGACGTCAACACACATGCGCTCTGACAAGATTTTTTAAACTCTGTGAACTCGTAAGTAGGACACTGGGTCTCTGTAAACTCCTGTGACCTGTCTTGTGACCTTTGTGTGTATTTGTCGTCCAAAACTCTGTGTGTGTGTCCCTGTCCTGGTATGAACTCCATGAGTGGCACGGCCTTTTGTGAACTTCAAGTGCCCTGTCTATTGTGAGCTTTTTGTGTGTACCTGCCGTCCCAGGCTCTGTGTGTGTCACTGCATGTCATGACTTCCTGTTCTCTGCTCACAGACAAAATTTGACCTATATTTTAATCTGCTGATCCTAGGCCTACTTAGATTTAAACTCTTGGTTCTCGTTTAACCTTAACACATTTTGTTCTTTCACACTTCCAAAACAGCATTGAAATATATTTAACTTTGACATTACTCTTAAACATTTTACTCATTATTCTTAATTATTTACAAGTCTTCACTTTTAACACAGTGTCCATGTGGATCTGTGTCCTCCTTGGTCCTCGAAGTTCCACCTAATCTTCCACATTCACTACACAGTAATAGCAGAAAAGCGTCGTGTTAAGAACAATATCGGTGAATGGGGGAGCAATGGGCACACAACATCCATTTATTCACAATCAAAGGACATATTTCACCTAGAACATTTGCATTTTTCAAATTGAAGTTTCCAGGACAACTCTGCAGATCTGCAGGGCCATCACCATAGCAACAGAATGTCAGATGGCCAGAAGTTCATGTGATGTCATCATAAACTCTTTACCTAGCCTTTGAGTACTCCTTAAATCAGACAGTTGCACAGTAAAACAGATACAGTATTAGTTTGATAATACACAATACACATATCACAAGATTTAGTTAACTTGAAATCACAATGAATCAGAACAAAAACTCAGAAGTGGGCACCAGTGGGATTGACAGTGACAAGTATGCTTTATGGAAATTGGAAAAAGAATGCAAGCTGTTAAAAGAAGAAAATGAGAAGCTAAAACAAATGAAGCGTCCAGTCGTAAGACATGATCATCGGAAAGAAAGGGTGCAGGAGCTATTGGAGGAGCTGGATAACCAAAAGAAAAAAGAGAAACTAGACAAACTTAATTATGAACAGCTACATAGTAGATATGAGAAACAAAGAGCTCATAAAGAGGATTACATAAAAAAGTGTGCTCGTCTAAAAGACATGCTGTCTGAGTGTGAGAAAAACTCTGAGACCAAGGTTCAATCTCTGACAGACACACATCAGAAGTATGTTGCTAAGCTCAACATGTACAGACAGAAAATAAAGCAAATGAAAGAAGAAATGGAGCTCCAGAAGGAAGACCACACAAAATACTTAAAAGAATTAGCAAAACAACAGCAGGAGTCCAAGGAGAGGATGAATAAAGAAATCACTGAAAAAGATAACAAAATTACAGAACTAATGGAGACCGTTAACCAGTTCCAACAACATTTAGACAAGATTCAAACTAAAAAGGCTGAAGAAATTAGGAGTGAAGTAATAAAGGCCGAATTTGAATATAGGCAAGAGAAATACAAGCTCGAGGACACGTTAAAAGCCTCAATCTCCAGGACAGAAGAGCTTCAGCAAGAGGTTGCTTTCTTTACCACGGACAAAATAAATCTTAAAAAGAAAATCCAAGGTCTTTGCTTTGATCTCTCCAACAGTAAAAAGGAGATAGAAAAACTAAACAGAGACAAAAGGCAATCTCAAAAACGTTTCAGGAACAAGCAACCTATAGTGCCTTGATGGAAGCCAAGCTCTCCTCCGTGACGAGAATACCAAAAAGTATTTGTTACAGATCAAAGAGGCACAGGAGAATGAGAAGAAAACTGAAGACAAGCTAAAGCTGGCGAGAGCTGAAACAGAAGACCTCAAGGAGAGTGTAGCTAACTACAAATTCCGTACACAAATGTACGAGCCATCCATAAGAAAATTGAAGGACACTATCAAAGCCTGCGAACATTGGGAAAAAGACATTCTGATAGCAATAGAAGGATGCAGAAGTGTCTTATATGAGCCCGAAAAGCTGCAAGAAAAAGTCTGTGGGCTCCTTGCACACTATCTCGAGAACAATAAAAAGATTAAGGTGGACCGAGGCGTTGAGAACGACCAAATGGAAGAAATCTGCGAGCTCAAAAAGGGGCTGAGTATCACCCAAAAAGCTCTGGAGTGTGAGAAACAACAGAAGAAGCAGATGAAGATTTCAATGGAAAGGAAACAAAAAACAATAATGGATGAGCACATGACGTTAGTACGCCAACATAACATGTGGAAAGAAGGAAAGTTGTAAGAAAAAGCAATTTTTGATCTAGCTTGACTAGGGTTTGGCTAAATTACATATGCACTGATGAAACGTTAAGATTTCATTAACTGAAATAATGAAAAGTTGACGTTTCTTGAAATGAAAATGTAAATTTTTTATTTTATCATTGCAATATGTAATTTATTCAAATTTATTAATCTAATTTTATTTAGACCTGTTTAATTCTATAACCTTTTGATAAATGAACACTAGTCCACATTATTGCTTTGGTAAACGACACTACCGTAAGTTAGACACTTACAGTTCCTTAGAAACTGTTTTATTTTCAAAACGCTCATGGAAAGCTTCTCTACACGAACATCAAGCCATTTCCAAACACAGACCAAACAGGAAACCTACAAAAAAATTTGGTCAAGGTGTGAAGAGCGCCACCTAGTCTGTCAGGGCGACACATTGTTAGGAGCAGCTGGCCCCCACCTCACCCTACGTGACTGTGCCAGGCCCAGGTGTCAAATTACACAGCAGTGTATAGCATGCTAAGATTATTATCTTTAACAACAGCCCAGTAGCAAACAAATACCTAAACAAACTGCTGTCATACAGCTAAGAGGACAAGATGAACTTTATCTTTGCTGTGTGGCGAAGAAAGTAAAGTTTCTTTTACAAAGCTTGCTGATTTCTGGATAATCCTTTGCTCTACTTTTCATCCGAGCCCATGAACACGCATACTAGTCTCACTCATGGGGCAGAAAAACAGGATGCACTTCCCAGCATTCTCTGCTTTGGCCACAGACTTTGGCAGAGAGTACTGGCCAATGAAGCCAGCGGTAGCGGAGTGGCAGAGGAGTATGCTTTTAGATGCAAGTTTTTTAAAAACTGGCTTTTAAAAAAATGTGGTTGTCTAGTTAGGCATTTTTGCGTTAAGTATTTTTTTTTTTACATTTGTATGTACCAAAAAAAATTACTTTCGTAAAATGGCTTCTTCCTTGCTGCCCTGTGTGAATATCCCCTTACACACAGCTAATTTGTTAGTGATTAAAGCTGTTTTTAACGTTTCCAGGGACGAAAGAGCAGACAGAAGTTTTTATAAAGCTCCGGGGAGAAGGAGGATGTAGACCCTGAATTTGGACACAGCCTGTTGATTGGCTCTAGGACCACTTTCTTATGTGTCATCGGAGCAAGGCTCACGTGACCAGGATATAAACAGTTTCCCTCGATTCTCCCGCGCCTAAGGATTCAAACGAGGTATCACATGATCAATTTGACCAATGGGCTGCGGAGAACCGTCTCTCGCCAGTTGCAGCATCTCTCAGCATCCACAATACAGAGGCAGGAGGAAGAATAAAGACAGAAAACACAAATAAATACATCAAATACTGGTTTAAGTTGACAAAAATGTATTTAATGAACACCATTAGTGATATAAACATGAAATATATAGTATTTACATGACTAAACTGAAATGGAACAGACTGGTCCAAAGTGGGCCAAAGTGGGCTTTTTGGAAAGCTCGCCTAATTTCTCTGTACTAAAATCTCTTGAGTTTTATTCTGCTTCACATTATCAGTTTAAAACTTTGCAGGATAATGTAAACATGTTTTATTTACATTTTATGAAGTACAGAGATTGATGGCAGCATCTTAAAGAGTTTATATCATAAAATACTGTTTTTTTTTTTTTTAGGCGAGGCAAAAAAAATACATTTTAGCTGTGTGCCATCTTCATTTTCTCTTTATTAGTAACACATATTCATATAATAACACTTTTTAACAAATCTCCACAATGTTCCCTTTACAATGACACCAAAATTATTCAAATACACCTTAGGGTTGCTAAAATATAGTCATTTCTTCAGGGGAAGGCATTTTTCGAGAAGTGGTCTTGAAAATAGGCTTAGGGCTTAAGTGGTTAAGTTCTCAAAATCACAGGTCTGTGATTTTGTCCGTTCCCAGTTTTGTTCATTCCCCTCAAAACCAAATATCGGCCCTCTTGATCATTGTCTGACAGTCAAACCGGATCTAAATACAGAATTGACGGACGAAATTTGGCAAAGAACTATATATAAAATATACACATCGTCTATCTGTGTTAGACACAGGTTGATACAATTCAAAGTATTTAATTACTCCGTCTCCCTCAGGGATCCGCTCCACTTTCCTTCTCCTTCCTTCATCTCATCAATGCCACCTGTCCCAAGCACCTGCAATCAATTACCATCAGTGAGGTATTTAAACCGCTCCTTTCAACCTCTTCCCTGCCAGATCGTTCAGCAGACTTTGTGTGAATGTTTCCAGCCCTCGCTTTTTTTTTTTTTTGGTTAGAAGTTGGTCTTATCAATAACACACAGTTTTCAAGATAAACTGGTTAATCCCAATTCTTCAAAGGCAAATATAGGAAGGGAATATTTGCCTGTCACTGTAGACCAATCAGTCATAACATTAAGAGCGCCTGCCTAATATCCCCCTATTGCTCCCAGAACAGACGTGGTCTATTGAGGCATTTAGCTCCACTAGACCCTGAAATTGTGCCGTGGTATCTGGCACCAAGATGTTAGCAGCAGGTTCTTAAAGCCAGTTACAGGTGGGGCCTCCAAGCATTGGACTTGTTTGTCACTTTACAAGTGTAAAAATTATGTTTACAGCCTGGTACAAAAATGTCTCTGGTCTCTAGAGTTAAGTTTTAGCCCATAACAACTCTAAGTTGGTAATTTTTTTTGAATAATATGTCTGTTTTATGCTATCTGAAAACTATAGTTTTATTATGCAGTTGACGTGGATGTCACTAATGGTCAAGCGGTTAATCAGGGTTCGAATTAGAAAGTGGCTTTCGGGGGAGCCCTATTTTCCGATCCTCCCTGACTGACTTTAATGCTTTTGGTGAATGTTAGGGCATTTAAAACAATAGGTTTACAGTAAACCTATTGTTTACTTAGTAAACTGTTTACTATAAAACGCAAGCGTCAGTCAGTGTTGTCAGTGTTAGGGCAAACGGCTCTGTCCACGGTTCTGAATCAACCGCGCTTAGGCTTACATCAGATCACGATAAAATCATGATAAAAAAACTATCTGAGTAACTCACATAACAATCATAAAAAAATACATCAATATTAAATAGGATTAGGGCCAATCCTCACAAACGCACAGATCAAGTAAGTAATTCCATGATTCTTACCTTAAATCAGAAGTGACCACAGAGGCCTGGGGTCTTCTGTCTTTGCTTTCCGTCCTGTAACCCAGGATGTTGAGGGTCGGTGACCGGCTTTAATCCAAGATGATACAAAAGGCAGAGGGTCAAATTGCTCCAAAGGGGGTCCATTCAGATCCACGAAGAGAAGCGAGGAGAGGCTTTGTTCACGCAACTTGTTGCGATACTTGCTGTCAGTAGAATTTACGGCAGAAAATCCCCTCTCACACTCAGCTGAAGACGGCAAGTAGGTCAGACTTGCTGTTTGAAGTTTGACAAGCGTTTTCCCTGGTGCTCTGTTTTGCAATATAAAGTCCCGGAACTCCTCGACAGCCTCTCGGGCCGGTTCTCCCAGTGTTTTTGCCAATGCTCGAACCTCAGTTTCCCCATATAGGATACGGGCGCTATGTTGCTGTGGCCAAAAGCGTTTATCCAGCGGTTTCAGCATCTGGACAAGGTCCGGTTCGGGCAGTCTCTTCTTTAGGCTGTTGATAATAGACTGATTGAACTGAAGACGGTTTATCTTCGGGCTGCTCTCTGAAAGCTCAACATCTTTGAACAGGCCAGTCGATATGCGTTGTTCGGCTTTTTGTGTGGATTTTCCTCCACTTGCTTTCATGGCTGTCAAGACGTCAATGGTCTGCTGAATGTGGCAACTTGCATCAACTAAAGATGTTTGTTTGCATTGCAGTTTTAGCGACAGAGTTTGTAGTTCTCGCAGGACATCCTTCATACATGCCAAATCAGCCAAAAAACCTGTGCTTGTAAGGAGTTTGTGCAGACCCCTGAATTTCTGCCTCTCTGTGTCGCAGCGAGATGCGTCTTCCATGGCTGTTCTGAATTGGTGCGCCAGTGCAGGATAATCGTTCCATACTGCCTTCACAGTGCGAAAACTACTAGCCACCCAACGAATTGTAAAGATTTGACCTATTTTTAGGATTTGCATGTTCAAACCTGTAGCTGCCTCCTGGAGCAAACGGGCGTTTTTTGATGACTGGTTATAGAGGGCGTAAAGTTTTGAGATAAAAAACTCAAATTGGTTACATCCAGCTACTTCCTTAAGTGAGTCTTTGACAGCTAACTCAAGTCGGTGAGCTAGACAGTGTATTGACTGAACTTTTGGGAAATCTTGTTTGAGTTTAGTGACGAGTCCGCCGACTCTGCCCGTCAGTACCGCTGCTCCATCCGTTGCAATGAAGATGAGATTTTTTCCCAGAAACTCATCATCCAGTCCCGCTTGTCTCAAGCTTTTCCTCAAACTTTTGTACATTGATTCGGCATCCGTGCCTTCTGAAAGCTCAACAATATCTAAAAAAACATTATCCACTTCCCCCGTTCCTGTCATGTCACACCGCACATAAATGATCATATAAGCCAGGCCATGAACTGTGCTCTCATCTATCGTGATACTGATTCGTGATCCCAGTTCTTTTATTTTTGAAACAAATTTAGCTCTCATTTTACTGGCGATATGTCCGATTATTTCAGCACAAGCATGGTCTGATTTGTGCACATTTCCCACGTTTGCACCATTAAGTTTTTGAAGGGACATTACAGCAGGGAGCTTTCTGTAGGCCATTTTTTCCTTGGCCACCATATAAGCAGATCTGAAAGACGTAGCTGTTTCTTGCATTAAATTAGCATTTACTTCAAGTACCTTGTTTGGGAGCACATCCTTTTCCTTCATCTCCGAAATCTCAACCGCTCTTTTGTGTGCCAAACTGTCCCGATGCTTGTAAATCTTTTTCCGCAGGTTATTCTGTGACTCGCTGCTGACCTCTCCATTCATCCATTCCTCTGACAGATGTACTCCCGTTGCTCTTTCGGCGAGCAACAGGCTTTTTGCCTCCATGCATACTGTACATCCTAACTTCTGATTTTTGGAATAGAGCCATGTATTCCTGATTCTCCACTCACTCCATTGCTTTGTTGTCCAGTTAAAAGGTGTTGCATGATCGCCTGGTCCGCTGCAGGTCGCAACGGTGGTTTCTGGCGCCAAAGTCTCGCTATCCTCGCTGTCACTAGCAGCAACTTTTAGCGGCGGCGGTATCACTGGCAAGTTAGTCCTCTTTGTTTGTTTCATAAATCCAAATTGACTGAGGTTTGGCTGCTTTCTTTTTGACATTCTTATTGGTATCCACAGAGTGTTCCAAAAAACGAAAAAGTATGTTTTGAACTTGAAGGGTAGCTAACATTCAAATACCAACTCATTGAGAAGTTCAAGTAGTGACGTAAACGTAGTAATTTCAGTGCAGCGCCGCCACGCATGGATGGTCACAGCAGGAGACACAGCGGAAAATAGTGTTCGGAAATAGTAATGTAATGAGCGAATAAACACACAACATTGACACATTTTTAATATCATCATTTATTTCAGGAACCTTAATGTACAGAAAATCAAAATCTATATGCGACACAAAAAATGGACAGTGTTTTAGAGCTCCCCCTAAATGTCTCAAAATAGGCTTTCAGGGGAGCCCAGGTCCTTTTCAGGGGAGCCGAGCTCCCCTTAGCTCCCCCGTAATTCGAACCCTGCGGTTAATTACAATTTCTTTTTAAAGTCGTCCCCGCTGTGAGGACTACCTGCTATTTCCTATTTTTTATGAGACTCTAACACAGTACTCGCTTCTACACATTAATGACTTCTACGGCTGACAGATCACTGTAGGCAGATGCCAGACCCGATTGCAAGTCGGTTGGTTAAAGTCTGGTCTAACCCTAAAACAGCTCTGTCTGTAAAATTGGGCCCCGAGTGTGTGACTCCTCCAATGAGCGCTATCCCTCAAGACAGTCCCATCTTTTAGTAGAGGATTTTAATAGAGGTCTTACCTTAGCTTTATGTACGGCTGTCGGACCTCCCTGGTATTCTGATGTCCAGTGGACGATTTGGACGGCCTGCCTGTTTGTGAGTCTGACTCTGATAATCAGACCTCTGTGCCGATGGGAGAGGCTGTTAGGAGTTTAAAGAACGACCTGGAGAGTGAAAATGTCTTTATCCTAGTATTGAACTAGGCTTTTATTAAAATGTTAAACAAAAATTACAGTATATCACTTAACATGAAAAATTTTATTTCCTCTTCTCACAATTTTAACCTCTTACTCCCTGTAATATAACATACTAGGTTTGACTTTTTCCAGAGTTTTTTAGAGGGTGAGATAGATTTTTAGATAAAAAATTAGAGAGCTGCTAAATACACCCATCTGGATATAGGATCCTAGGAGCAGGCTCAAAGGGATAGTGGTGAGGGAAAAAAAGAGGTTGGTCCCTCCAGCGCAGAGCCCCAAGAAGAGACAAAGTGTACAGTACAGAGAGACTGGGGTTTATGCAGTTCTTTTGATATAGTATTGACCCCTTATCAAAAAGATCCACAAGACCCGTTTGTCTGAGTCTCAAGTCTTCCTTTTATACCATCTGGACAGGGTGTAGTCGTGACGTCAACACACATGCGCTCTGACAAGATTTTTTTAAACTCTGTGAACTCTCGTAAGTAGGACACTGGGTCTCTGTAAACTCCTGTGACCTGTCTTGTGAGCTTTGTGTGTATTTGTCGTCCAAAACTCTGTGTGTGTGTCCCTGTCCTGGTATGAACTCCATGAGTGGCACGGCCTTTTGTGAACTTCAAGTGCCCTGTCTATTGTGAGCTTCTTGTGTGTACCTGCCGTCCCAGGCTCTGTGTGTGTGTCACTGCATGTCATGACTTCCTGTTCTCTGCTCACAGACAAAATTTGACCTATATTTTAATCTGCTGATCCTAGGCCTACTTAGATTTAAACTCTTGGTTCTCGTTTAACCTTAACACATTTTGTTCTTTCACACTTCCAAATCATCATTGAAATATATTTAACTTTGACATTACTATTAAACATTTTACTCATTATTCTTATTTACAAGTCTTCACTTTTAACACAGTGTCCATGTGGATCTGTGTCCTCCTTGGTCCTCAAAGTTCCACCTAATCTTCCACATTCACTACACAGTAATAGCAGAAAAGCGTTGTGTTAAGAACAATATTGGTGAATGGGGGAGCAATGGGCACACAACATCCATTTATTCACAATCAAAGGACATATTTCACCTAGAACATTTGCATTTTTCAAATTGAAGTTTCCAGGACAACTCTGCAGATCTGCAGGGCCATCACCATAGCAACAGAATGTCAGATGGCCAGAAGTTCATGTGATGTCATCATAAACTCTTTACCTAGCCTTTGAGTACTCCTTAAATCAGACAGTTGCACAGTAAAACAGATACAGTATTAGTTTGATAATACACAATACACATATCACAAGATTTAGTTAACTTGAAATCACAATGAATCAGAACAAAAACTCAGAAGTGAGCACCAGTGGGATTGACAGTGACAAGTATGCTTTATGGAAATTGGAAAAAGAATGCAAGCTGTTAAAAGAAGAAAATGAGAAGCTAAAACAAATGAAGCGTCCAGTCGTAAGACATGATCATCGGAAAGAAAGGGTGCAGGAGCTATTGGAGGAGCTGGATAACCAAAAGAAAAAAGAGAAACTAGACAAACTTAATTATGAACAGCTACATAGTAGATATGAGAAACAAAGAGCTCATAAAGAGGATTACATAAAAAAGTGTGCTCGTCTAAAAGACATGCTGTCTGAGTGTGAGAAAAACTCTGAGATCAAAGTTCAATCTCTGACAGACACACATCAGAAGTATGTTGCTAAGCTCAAAATGTCCAGTCAGAAAATAAAGCAAATGAAAGAAGAAATGGAGCTCCAGAAGGAAGACCACACAAAATACTTAAAAGAATTAGCAAAACAACAGCAGGAGTCCGAGGAGAGGATGAATAAAGAAATCACTGAAAAAAATAACAAAATTACAGAACTAATGGTGACCGTTAACCAGTTCCAACAACGTTTAGACAAGATTAAAACTGAAAAGGCTGAAGAAATTAGGAGTGAAGTACTAAAGGCCGAATTTGAATATAGGCAAGAGAAATACAAGCTCGCGGACGCGATGAAAGCCTCAATCTCCAGGACAGAAGAGCTTCAGCAAGAGGTTGCTTTCTTAACCACGGACAATGTAAATCTTAAAAAGAAAATCCAAGGTCTTTGTTTTGATCTCTCCAACAGTAAAAAGGAGATAGAAAAACTAAACAGAGACAAAAGGCAATCTCAAAAACGTTTCAGGGAACAAGCAACCTATAGTGCCTTGATGGAAGCCAAGCTCTCCTCCGTAGACGAGAATACCAAAAAGTATTTGTTACAGATCAAAGAGGCACAGGAGAATGAGAAGAAAACTGAAGACAAACTAAAGCTGGCGAGAGCTGAAATAGGAGACCTCAAGGAGAGTGTAGCTAACTACAAATTCCGTACACAAATGTACGAGCCATCCATAAGAAAATTGAAGGACACTATCAAAGCCTGCGAACATTGGGAAAAAGACATTCTGATAGCAATAGAAGGATGCAGAAGTGTCTTATATGAGCCCAAAAAGCTGAAAAAAAAAGTCAAGGGGCTCCTTGCACACTATCTCGAGAACAATAAAAAGATTGAGGTGGACCGAGGCGTTGAGAACGACCAAATGGAAGAAATCTGCGAGCTCAAAAAGGGGCTGAGTATCACCCAAAAAGCTCTGGAGTGTGAGAAACAACAGAAGAAGCAGATGAAGATTTCAATGGAAAGGAAACAAAAAACAATAATGGATGAGCACATGACGTTAGTACGCCAACATAACATGTGGAAAGAAGGAAAGTTGTAAGAAAAAGCAATTTTTGATCTAGCTTGACTAGGGTTTGGCTAAATTACATATGCACTGATGAAACGTTAACGTTTCATTAACTGAAATAATGAAAAGTTGACGTTTCTTGAAATGAAAATGTAAATTTTTTATTTTATCATTGCAATATGTAATTTATTCAAATTTATTAATCTAATTTTATTTAAACCTGTTTAATTCTATAACCTTTTGATAAATGAACACTAGTCCACATTATTGCTTTGGTAAACGACACTACCGTAAGTTAGACACTTACAGTTCCTTAGAAACTGTTTTATTTTCAAAACGCTCATGGAAAGCTTCTCTACACGAACATCAAGCTATTTCCAAACACAGAGCAAACAGGAAACCTACAAAAAAATTTGGTCAAGGTGTGAAGAGCGCCACCTAGTCTGTCAGGGCGACACATTGTTAGGAGCAGCTGGCCCCCACCTCACCCTACGTGACTGTGCCAGGCCCAGGTGTCAAATTACACAGCAGTATATAGCATGCTAAGATTATTATCTTTAAGAACAGCCCAGTAGCGAACAAATACCTAAACAATCTGCTGTCATACAGCTAAGAGGACAAGATGAACTTTATCTTTGCTGTGTGGCAAAGAAAGTAAAGTTTATTTTACAAAGCTTGCTGATTTCTGGATAATCCTTCGCTCTACTTTTCATCGGAGCCCATGAACACGCATACTAGTCTCACTCATGGGGCAGAAAAACAGGATGCACATCCCAGCATTCTCTGCTTTGGCCACAGACTTTGGCAGAGAGTACTGGCCAATGAAGCCAGCGGTAGCGGAGTGGCAGAGGAGTATGCTTTTAGATGCAAGTTTTTTAAAAACTGGCTTTTAAAAAAATGTGGTTGTCTAGTTAGGCATTTTTTTGCGTTAAAGGGGCATTACGTAGCTTTCATAAAAACCTAACAGCTACTGCCACCAGTGGCCGTTAAGAGAAACTACAGTCAGTGTCCAGCTCGCTCTCGTGTTCAGACTGGCGCGTGTTCGTACGTGCATGACTGAGTCACCGGAGCATTATCTTTCAGTCTGTCGTCCTGAAGGACTTGGACATTTATTAGCATCATGTTTACAAAGGTAAGAAAAGTCACACTTCTGTAAAAGTGTATTGCTGAACAAACTTTGAGAGTAAACTATATTTTAATGTCGAGTGCTGACACAGCAGTAAAGCAAACTCTTTGGACATGGAAGATAATAAAGCACCAGACTGACAAACTGCTCGTTTTATAAAGCGTTGTTCAACCCAGTATGGCTGTTGTAACTTCGTATATATTATCTACGGCATGTTACTTTTGTTAAAAGGGGCTAACGTTAGCTTAGCCGCTAACGGTACATCAACTCACGTAGCTTTTACCGAGGCTCAGTGTTTACAAGAGTCTCAGCAGGAGAACGGCTAAAGTTAGAGAACTTATAACAGACAGGATACTGTTCATGTGTTACTATTACTGTTGTTATTTGGACGAGTCTTTGCACCAACGTGTGACTGTCAACTCATTTAGCTTGTTTCTAGGTTATTACTATTACTGTAATGAATTGGTCCTGCATTATTTTGAGACATCATAAACGTAACCTCACAGTATAATTTTAGCTTATCATTGTTTATTTCACTGTTGGTGTTGTTCAGAATACCTCAAACATGAAGTTTAGCACTATAAAAATACAGATATGCAATTTTTTTTTCCAAATCAGGACTCAAGCTCCGGTGGAAGAGAGCACTGATCGTGAGTGAAGAAGGGGGAGAGCGAGGGGAGGGCAAGAGGTGCAGAAGAAGAGGCCACGGGAGATGAAGAAGAGGAGCTGGGCCTGTCAGTGAAGAGGACAGACTGAATGTGGCACAGCTGCTGCAGGACAACAGAGGCAAGTTGGTCATATATCTACAAATGATCACACACACACAAATAAACCTCTGAACTAAACAGTGCATGTTGTTTCATTTTTATGAACAGTTAGAACGACTGTCGCAGGAGGAGAAGGATGAAGTTCTCCAGGTTGTTGTAACTCATCTGCCAGAGGTTTCTCTAGACCACACCAGGACCAATCATACCCAGTCGGGGTCAGCCAGGGTGGTGCACCTGTTTGAACTGCCGGGTCAGGTCAACGGACCTGGGAAAGAAATGCTGCAGACAGGATCCATAGGGTGTCTCAGCAGGAAGGCCCACATGGAACATTGTCTGGATGTAGGCCTCCAGCCACATTTGAATTAGGGAGAAATACCCAGACTCATTTAGTAATTATAAGTTTCAAAGAAGCCCCTTTAGAGTGAATTAACAATTATCCACTACCTATACATTTACTTGTTTCTGTAAAAGTAGTTTTTTGTAGATAAACATCTCATATACACATAATTTGAGTGACTACCTCAAAAGATAGATTATTTATTACTCCTTGTTCTCTATTTACAAATGTTACACAATGTTTTTTGAAAATACATTAATATATAATTTAACTGTTTTCTGTATATATTTACTCTAAAGACATGTTCCATTAAAGCACTCTCTTCTATTGCTGCCCTGTAAGTGGCTGAAGTCATGTCCCACAAAGAGAGAGAGAGAAATAAATAAAAAAAAGAAAATGCATTGGTGTTTTGACAGTAATATTCATTTCATCAATTTACAAAGGAATGTAATACAGATGCACACAGTGTTTGAGAGGTAACAAACATGTCTTCAACATGTTAGATTAGTGCACCAAGATACTCTGGAGTTTCTCTGATAAATAACAAAACAGGCTAGACTTCTGCTGCATGAGGCCTACACATAATGGTTCCTTATGAAAGAGACAGAGGACAGGACAGTGGGCACGTGGCTGAGACACCTGTCCTCTGCAGAGTTGTGTCTGGGCTAATTCAGCTGAGGGAGGTGGAACAACACCAGGTAGAAGACCAGGGGTCCGAGGGTCATCTTGAAGAACACTCCTTGAACGCTTGAAGTCCCCCATGAGACTTTAGTCGGATCCCTAAAATGTTACTCTGCAGCCGTGGATGTATCTGTAGTCCTTTGCCTCCTTTACCGTGCAAACACAATAGAGCTATGATTTTTTGCTGTAGATCTTTTTTTGTCTGTGGAACAATACATTTAACATTAGATAACAACATGAGCATCATTTTTCAGGCTAAAAAAATATGAAATATAAAAATTTATTACTTATGAAACCTGGCCTTTATTGTTGACATGTACTGGCCGGTGGTGGTCATGATGATTATAGTCCAGTGCAGCGAGAAGAGTCCTAGCCTCATCCACTGGAGGTGAGAACGAGAAGCGCTTGCCAGCGTACATGACTATATGCTTCTGAAACGACTCCAGATCAGAAGATAACCTAAGAGCAAAGAAAAAACATGAAACTTCAGAGTATATCAAGTATAACAAACATGTCTGTTGAAATAACCAAATAATAAAAACTTATTGTTATTATTAGTTTTTGTTGTTCCATTGATAGTGCTGTAAATATAGTCCTTACTCACACATTTAGCATATACTATCAAACAAATAAATCAGTATGTAAAATTATATATTTTTTAAATCTTACCAAAAAGGTAAGAAACTTCTCAACATCCTTCAGCCACCGTCTGTTTAGGAGATAGACAGTTACATTTACCTTTCTTCAACACTTGGTCTTCATCCAGTGGTTGCACTCCCTCAATTTGGAACTCTTCACTGTTGACAAAGGAAATAAATTGTGTTACAGCAAAACTAAACCCATTACTGAGCTGGAGTGAATGTCACAATTAGAATAATCGAAATTTAAATGTAATTGTCATACATTGTTGCAAGTGCACACTAGTAAAATTACAGTCTGACTTCAGTTTTTGTGTAGTACTAAATGAAAACACAGTTACCTGTCAGATTTGCATGCAGTGATTGAATCAGGATGCTGTGTCAATCCTATGTCTTTTCTTTGTGTGGATGTATGTGGCCCCTGACCCTTAGCCACTGTATTTTTCTCATAGCTGTAAACAATTCAACCATTATTAGACTGTTGCCTTATACAATCTCATCACATTTACAAAAGCATTACATTTAACAGTGTCATTATAATAAAATGTATTCTTTACATAGAATTTACGAATAGACCACTTATTGATAATTAGTGACCAAACATACAACTAAAGGCAGACACACAGCTAATCACACTATAATCATAATCATCAGAGACCTGCAAATGTAATTTAAATAACAAAACATCAGTGAATGGGCATAAGAGAAGTGGATCTATCCAGACAAAAGCAATAAGGCAAGACATGTGACAGAATTAGCTTTAGATTGGCTATGACAACAGTTACATCATATATTACATCCTGGCTAAATTTATAAAGTTGTCATGGATCACGTTATCTCTGGTGAAGGTTATTGAATAAACGAGCCAAAATACATAACAAAGAAAAAAGTACTTAGCAAAGTGTAACCCCCAAAAAAGTTCTGAGCTCATTAGCTCAGTTACTAAGCTACTTTTTCAAAAGACATTGAAAAAAGTCATTTGAAAGCTAAGACAGCAAATTGATTAGACTTAGTAGCCTCTGAAATCGGGGTTATAATTCACTTCTCAAAGTCTCAAAGTATTTAATCCATTCAAAACAGTAACTTTTTAGGTGTCGTTCATGTTAGCCGCTTAGCATCCCTGTCTAACAAGCATGCTAATGTTGTTTAGCTTTAGACAACTGAAAACAAAACACCACAGTATATTATAAATTGTCTGTAATGATGTCTTACCTTTTCAATAAGAAAAAAAGCCAGCTCAGGGTCCGTTTTTATTCCCAAAGTAGAGCATAAAGTTATCTCTCTCCATGGCTGAAATGCTCTGCCTTTGTTCACTCTTGTTTTTCCACTACTTTGGTCACAGTTCTGTTTTCCTCTCGTGTCTTGCTCGAGTAAACATGTTATGTGTTTTATTTTTTTGAGGAGTCAATGTCGGTGTCTGAGCAGTGCTAGAGGCCGATCGTTTTTTGTTGCTGGTAGAGTCCATCTCTGCCGGCAGATCTCGCTGGCTGTAATGGCGGCTTTGCCGGAATTCAGCGCTGTACACAGGAGCGCGCACTACGTAACATCCGGGTAGATTTCCCGGGAGAACCGGCCCGGGCGCTTCACAATAAAATGAGCCTACAGGCTCATTGAGATAACAGTTTTTGACAAAGAATGTCTTAGTCGTCTCATCTAATTATGGTCGGCTCATATTTGGGCAAATAAAAACGTTATTTGAGCTTAAAAAGTTACGTAGTGCCCCTTTAAGTATTTTTTTTTTTACATTTGTATGTACCAAAAAAAATTACTTTCGTAAAATGGCTTCTTCCTTGCTGCCCTGTGTGAATATCCCCTTACACACAGCTAATTTGTTAATGATTAAAGCTGTTTTTATCGCTTCCAGGGACGAAAGAGCAGACAGAAGTTTTTATAAAGCTCCGGGGAGAAGGAGGATGTAGACCCTGAATTTGGACACAGCCTGTTGATTGGCTCTAGGACCACTTTCTTATGTGTCATCGGAGCAAGGCTCACGTAATCAGGATATAAAAAGTTTCCCTGGATTCTCCCGCGCCTAAGGATTCAAACGAGGTATCACATGCTCAATTTGACCAATGGGCTGCGGAGAACCGTCTCTCGCCAGTTGCAGCATCTCTCAGCATCCACAATACAGAGGCAGGAGGAAGAATAAAGACAGAAAAACACAAATAAATACATCAAATACTGGTTTAAGTTGACAAAAATGTATTTAATGAACACCATTAGTGATATAAACATGAAGTATATAGTATTTACATGACTAAACTGAAATGGAACAGACTGGTCCAAAGTGGGCCAAAGTGGGCTTTTTGGAAAGCTCGCCTAATTTCTCTGTACTAAAATCTCTTGAGTTTTATTCTGCTTCACATTATCAGTTTAAAACTTTGCAGGGATAATGTAAACATGTTTTATTTACATTTTATGAAGTAGAGAGATTGATGGCAGCATCTTAAAGAGTTTATATCATAAAATACTGTTTTTTTTTTAGGCGAGGCAAAAAAAATACATTTTAGCTGTGTGCCATCTTCATTTTCTCTTTATTAGTAACACATATTCATATAATAACACTTTTTAACAAATCTCCACAATGTTCCCTTTACAATGACACCAAAATTATTCAAATACACCTTAGGGTTGCTAAAATATAGTCATTTCTTCAGGGGAAGGCATTTTTCGAGCAGTGGTCTTGAAAATAGGCTTAGGGCTTAAGTGGTTAAGTTCTCAAAATCACAGGTCTGTGATTTTGTCCGTTCCCAGTTTTGTTCATTCCCCTCAAAACCAAATATCGGCCCTCTTGATCATTGTCTGACAGTCAAACCGGATCTAAATACAGAATTGACGGACGAAATTTGGCAAAGAACTATACATAAAATATACACATCGTCTATCTGTGTTAGACACAGGTTGATACAATTCAAAGTATTTAATTGCCTGCACCTCTCCAAAATATATACTAATGTTGATCCCAACTGTACGTGTTGTCACCAAGCCCCTGCTTCTTTGGCTCACATGTTCTGGTCATGCCCAAGCATAGGAACATTCTGGTCTGAGATATTTAATATATTGACCTACATTTGTAAAAAGAATATTGATCCAGATCCCACACACTAAACACACTAAAGTTGGGGTCTCAAGAGGCCAATCTCAATGAATAGCATTCTCTACACTGTTAGCATGTCAACTAATTCTTACAAATTGGAAATCTTCCTCACCTCCAAAACACTTGCAAAATGATCCAGCCTCCAGCTTAAAAGTTAAGAACTAAAGTCCAAAACCAAAGGTTCTAGAACGTATGGCAACCTTTATTGAATTATTATGAAAATGCATTTGATGGTAAATCTTTAGATAAAAAAATAAATAAATTTGGTTCATCTCAATTATTTGTTTTTGTTTTCTTTTGTTGTTGTGTTCTGTTTGCATTGTCAGTATGCTTTGGATAAATTTGGATGCAAATCTGTGCGAAAGGGGACATGTGAGATAATGTCTGCAAAGTATGAGGTTGGTGGATAGTGATGACTTAAGAGTGACATTAGAGAATGTATGTTGGTTTGTTTGTGTAATGCACATTTAAAACAATAAAAACACTTTGAAATAAAAAAAATAAAAAAATAATTTGCCAAAGAACATATCAACTGGCCTAAAGAAAAATGGAGGAACATTTTGTGGACTGATGAGAGTAAAATTGTTCTTTTTGGGTCGATGTTTGTGAGACGACCTCCAAACTCTGAATTCAAGCCACAGTACACAGTGAAGACAGTGAAGCAAGCATCATGATATGGGCATGTTTCTCCTACAATGGCGTTGGGCCTATTTATCGCATACCAGGGATCATGGATTAGTTTGCATAATAGTCAAAATACTTGAAGAGGTCATGTTGCTTTATGCTGAAGAAGACATGCTCTTGAAATTGTTGTTTTAACAAGACAATGACCCCAAACACACTAGTAAACAAGCAAATTCTTTGTGGCACACTGTGTCCTACTACTGTGGGCTCATATAGAGTCCAACTGTAAAATACAATAATAAGCCTGTAAAATAAAGTACCCTACATTGTTCATACTAAAATGGGTTGTCTTTCTATCCAGTCTTGATTTCTGTGTTGAGTCCAGACTGAAAGTGAAGTACTGGAGGAGTGTTTGATGGCACAACACAAGAACATTGGTGAATAATTTAGTTTGTGTGGGAACATTGAAGAGGCCCACTTAGAAGTAGTAGTAGCCAAAGTGGCAGTCATCAAAGTCCAAATTAATGCATTGGTCTTAGCACAGCTACAAAGAGGCAAATGCTGCATTATTATACTATATAATGCATGCCATATTCTGTACATTTCTAAATTAATTTCTAGTTTAAATTGAAAATTTCCCCCGAACCGGCAGAACTATGCTCCAGACCAAACAAAAAAGTAAAAAGTAACAAGACATTAGAGGGAAAGCATCACACACCAATATCTGATGCTTTATATATATATACTTATAGGGCTTTTAACCTGTTCATACTTTCGGGTCATTTTCGCTGTATTTTGTGTAATGGGACCTATCCAAATTAAAATGATTGCTGTTATTGAACCCCCTGGTATTTAATTACAAGTGTGGGCTCTTTGTAAAGGTAACAATCTCTAGTTTCACTCAGAGCAGCCAGAATCTGTCTATGTATTACTGATAAAATTTTATACACTTTGGAACACACAAAAAAATTACTTTTTGTGTGCTCGCCTAAAAAATTTAATGAAAATAAAAGTGTATGAAGCTTCAGCAGATAGTTGAGGACTAAAACACACTGTGGGCCAAAAGAATTACTGGATGACTACTCACATTTCAAATTTGAAATGAATATCTGTAAAAATGAGTATTTTACACCAGTTTTAATGTTGGATAGTCTAGGCGCTTTATTCCACTAAAATGATTTATTCATTCTTTTCAAACTAACACATTTGGAAAAAGTGCAATAAGTTCTGAATGCTTCAACCCACAGACTTCAATGAGGGCTCTTCTGAAAGCTTACACCAAGAGGAACCTGAATTTACACACAGTGTAACTATATTCGTTATTAAAATTAATATTCTATAATAATTGGCATGTTTACATATGAAAATAGTCAAAATGAGTGTTTTGGGACAAAATCTATATTTTTGAATAATATCCACACATAAAAACACACTGCAAACTATATACATTGGTCATAGCACTGCAATTTAGTGTTTTCAAGGCTCCAACAGCATTAGAAAGGGAAAAGGAGAGAACAGAGAGGTGTCAAATCCCATCCCCTCCTCCCCCTCCTGCTGCGGCTGGCTCTCTCTACTTCTCATTATTTTTTTATTCAACTGCCTGTCTAAAATGCATAAAACAACTAAAACAAATGATATTTATTACTTATAATATGTAAAATATAAAAGAGTATAGTTTTTACTCATAAAAACTCAAAAGATGCAAGTGCGTGTTGACGCAGCTGCCTCTCTCTCCTCTCCTCTTCTCTGATGCGAGGAACCCCAGACCCTGAATTTTGGAAAAAAGGTGCCGTTTGGTATCTCCGTAAACCGTAGCTCATTGGCTATCTGTTTATCGTATTGAGGATGCTCTGTGACGCTTCCAGCCCAAACTAAAGCCGTTGAAGTGGGGCGTAGTCGTTCATCCATCTGTGGAGTTCCAAGTCTTCTCATTGGTCAAAGGCTGACCAAAACCCTTTCAATTGGCCAAACAAGGTGTCAATCTAATGCTAACACTTCCTGCTAGCATGTGATTAGCTTTTTTCGGCGGTAGAAAAGGAATGATGTTTTTTATTTACAAAAGAAACGACATAAAGTGTTGCAGCTGACTTCACGTTGGGAATACTTTTCGGCAGTTTTGTGCCTTGGAGGCTTTAACATATCTTTTGGACCTAATTATTTTACTGGATATTATTCCCTGGACCTTTATGAGCAGAATGAGACCCAGTTTGTGGGATTTTGTAGCGGTTTGAGTCCAATAGACCCGTCAAAGGTAAGACCAAATCCAATCTCCATCTTTGTGCTTGTCTGTAAAACGGGCTTTGGTCTCAAATATGTGGTTTTAATGTCTTAAAATGTTTTATATAGTCTGAAAGATGAGACTTTAAGCTTTAATTTGATGTATAGATTTTGGGGTTTGCATGACTTAGGAGTTTGCACTGATAGAGGCGCACGCTAAAATGCTCTGTGGAAACTGTAAACGTCCCGGGACCGGGATGTTACTATTAAGTAAGGCTCTGTTGTGGTGTTTTCACTGCAAACTGGTGAAGACTGCAAGCTTAAGCATGTGGGAGTTGCAAGTGACAGTGAAATGGTGGCTTTACGAACTTTAATTAATCAAAATTCAAACTTAGTCATTTTCTGGAGATTGTTTTCAGATTTTTAGATGACAGTTTGGTTATAAATTACAACTTCCAAAACAAGTTTTGTTGTTTTTGCTAAAAAGTTGGTCTTATCAACCACACACAGTTTTCAAGATAAACTGGTTAATCCCAATTCTTCAAAGGCAAATATAGGAAGCTGATATTTGCCTGTCACTGTAGACCGATCAGTCATAACATTAAGAGCGCCTGCCTAATATCCCCCTTTTGCTGCCAGAACAGACGTGGTCTATTGAGGCATTTAGCTCCACTAGACCCTGAAGTTGTGCCGTGGTATCTGGCACCAAGATGTTAGCAGCAGGTTCTTAAAGCCAGTTACAGGTGGGGCCTCCAAGCATTGGACTTGTTTGTCACTTTACAAGTGTAAAAATCATGTTTACAGCCTGGTACAAAAATGTCTCTGGTCTCTAGAGTTAAGTTTTAGCACATAACAACTCTAAGTTGGTAAATTTTTTGAATAATTTGTCCGTTTTATGCTATCTGAAAACTATAGTTTTAATATGCAGTTGACGCGAATGTCACTAATGGTCAAGCGGTTAATTACAATTTCTTTTTAAAGTCGTCCCTGCTGTGAGGACTAACTCCCTGCTATTTCCTATTTTTTATGAGACTCTAACACAGTACTCGCTTCTACACATTAATGACTTCTACGGCTGACAGATCACTGTAGGCGGATGCCAGACCCGATTGCAAGTCGGTTGGTTAAAGTCTGGTCTAACCCTAAAACAGCTCTGTCTGTAAAATTGGGCCCCGAGTGTGTGACTCCTCCAATGAGCGCTATCCCTCAAGACAGTCCTATCTTTTAGTAGAGGATTTTAATAGAGGTCTTACCTTAGCTTTATGTACGGCTGTCGGACCTCCCTGGTATTCTGATGTCCAGTGGACGATTTGGACGGCCTGCCTGTTTGTGAGTCTGACTCTGATAATCAGACCTCTGTGCCGATGGAAGAGGCTGTTAGGAGTTTAAAGAACGACCTGGAGAGTGAATATGTCTTTATCCTAGTATTGAACTAGGCCTTTATTAAAATGTTAAACAAAAATTGCAGTATATCACTTAACATGAAAAATTTTATTTCCTCTTCTCACAATTTTAACCTCTTACTCCCTGTAATATAACATACTAGGTTTGACCTTTTTCCAGAGTTTTTTAGAGGGTGAGATAGATTTTTAGATGAAAAATTAGAGAGCCGCTAAATACACCCATCTGGATATAGGATCCTAGGAGCAGGCTCAAAGGGATAGTGGTGAGGGAAAAAAAGAGGTGACAGGGCAGAGCCCCAAGAAGAGACAAAGTGTACAGTACAGAGAGAGTGGGGTTTATGCAGTTCTTTTGATATAGTATTGACCCCTTATCAAAAAGATCCACAAGACCCGTTTGTCTGAGTCTCAAGTCTTCCTTTTATACCATCTGGACAGGGTGTAGTCGTGACGTCAACACACATGCGCTCTGACAAGATTTTTTTAAACTCTGTGAACTCTTGTAAGTAGGACACTGGGTCTCTGTAAACTCCTGTGACCTGTCTTGTGACCTTTGTGTGTATTTGTCGTCCAAAACTCTGTGTGTGTGTCCCTGTCCTGGTATGAACTCCATGAGTGGCACGGCCTTTTGTGAACTTCAAGTGCCCTGTCTATTGTGAGCTTTTTGTGTGTACCTGCCGTCCCAGGCTCTGTGTGTGTCACTGCATGTCATGACTTCCTGTTCTCTGCTCACAGACAAAATTTGACCTATATTTTAATCTGCTGATCCTAGGCCTACTTAGATTTAAACTCTTGGTTCTCGTTTAACCTTAACACATTTTGTTCTTTCACACTTCCAAAACAGCATTGAAATATATTTAACTTTGACATTACTCTTAAACATTTTACTCATTATTCTTAATTATTTACAAGTCTTCACTTTTAACACAGTGTCCATGTGGATCTGTGTCCTCCTTGGTCCTCGAAGTTCCACCTAATCTTCCACATTCACTACACAGTAATAGCAGAAAAGTGTTGTGTTAAGAACAATATTGGTGAATAGGGGAGCAATGGGCACACAACATCCATTTATTCACAATCAAAGGACATATTTCACCTAGAACATTTGCATTTTTCAAATTGAAGTTTCCAGGACAACTCTGCAGATCTGCAGGGCCATCACCATAGCAACAGAATGTCAGATGGCCAGAAGTTCATGTGATGTCATCATAAACTCTTTACCTAGCCTTTGAGTACTCCTTAAATCAGACAGTTGCACACTGAAACAGATACAGTATTAGTTTGATAGTACACAATACACATATCACAAGATTTAGTTAACTTGAAATCACAATGAATCAGAACAAAAACTCAGAAGTGGGCACCAGTGGGATTGACAGTAACAAGTATGCTTTATGGAAATTGGAAAAAGAATGCAAGCTGTTAAAAGAAGAAAATGAGTTGCTAAAACAAATGAAGCGTCCAGTCGTAAGACATGATCATCGGAAAGAAAGGGTGCAGGAGCTATTGGAGGAGCTGGATAACCAAAAGAAAAAAGAGAAACTAGACAAACTTAATTATGAACAGCTACATAGTAGATATGAGAAACAAAGAGCTCATAAAGAGGATTACATAAAAAAGTGTGCTCGTCTAAAAGACATGCTGTCTGAGTGTGAGAAAAACTCTGAGATCAAAGTTCAATCTCTGACAGACACACATCAAAAGTATGTTGCTAAGCTCAACATGTACAGACAGAAAATAAAGCAAATGAAAGAAGAAATGGAGCTCCAGAAGGAAGACCACACAAAATACTTAAAAGAATTAGCAAAACAACAGCAGGAGTTCAAGGAGAGGATGAATAAAGAAATCACTGAAAAAGATAACAAAATTACAGAACTAATGGAGACCGTTAACCAGTTCCAACAACGTTTAGACAAGATTCAAACTAAAAAGGCTGAAGAAATTAGGAGTGAAGTAATAAAGGCCGAATTTGAATATAGGCAAGAGAAATACAAGCTCGAGGACACGTTAAAAGCCTCAATCTCCAGGACAGAAGAGCTTCAGCAAGAGGTTGCTTTCTTAACCACGGACAAAATAAATCTTAAAAAGAAAATCCAAGGTCTTTGCTTTGATCTCTCCAACAGTAAAAAGGAGATAGAAAAACTAAACAGAGACAAAAGGCAATCTCAAAAACGTTTCAGGGAACAAGCAACCTATAGTGCCTTGATGGAAGCCAAGCTCTCCTCCGTAGACGAGAATACCAAAAAGTATTTGTTACAGATCAAAGAGGCACAGGAGAATGAGAAGAAAACTGAAGACAAGCTAAAGCTGGCGAGAGCTGAAACAGAAGACCTCAAGGAGAGTGTAGCTAACTACAAATTCCGTACACAAATGTACGAGCCATCCATAAGAAAATTGAAGGACACTATCAAAGCCTGCGAACATTGGGAAAAAGACATTCTGATAGCAATAGAAGGATGCAGAAGTGTCTTATATGAGCCCGAAAAGCTGCAAGAAAAAGTCTGTGGGCTCCTTGCACACTATCTCGAGAACAATAAAAAGATTAAGGTGGACCGAGGCGTTGAGAACGACCAAATGGAAGAAATCTGCGAGCTCAAAAAGGAACTGAGTATCACCCAAAAAGCTCTGGAGTGTGAGAAACAACAGAAGAAGCAGATGAAGATTTCAATGGAAAGGAAACAAAAAACAATAATGGATGAGCACATGACGTTAGTACGCCAACATAACATGTGGAAAGAAGGAAAGTTGTAAGAAAAAGCAATTTTTGATCTAGCTTGACTAGGGTTTGGCTAAATTACATATGCACTGATGAAACGTTAAGATTTCATTAACTGAAATAATGAAAAGTTGACGTTTCTTGAAATGAAAATGTAAATTTTTTATTTTATCATTGCAATATGTAATTTATTCAAATTTATTAATCTAATTTTATTTAGACCTGTTTAATTCTATAACCTTTTGATAAATGAACACTAGTCCACATTATTGCTTTGGTAAACGACACTACCGTAAGTTAGACACTTACAGTTCCTTAGAAACTGTTTTATTTTCAAAACGCTCATGGAAAGCTTCTCTACACGAACATCAAGCCATTTCCAAACACAGACCAAACAGGAAACCTACAAAAAAATTTGGTCAAGGTGTGAAGAGCGCCACCTAGTCTGTCAGGGCGACACATTGTTAGGAGCAGCTGGCCCCCACCTCACCCTACGTGACTGTGCCAGGCCCAGGTGTCAAATTACACAGCAGTGTATAGCATGCTAAGATTATTATCTTTAACAACAGCCCAGTAGCAAACAAATACCTAAACAAACTGCTGTCATACAGCTAAGAGGACAAGATGAACTTTATCTTTGCTGTGTGGCGAAGAAAGTAAAGTTTCTTTTACAAAGCTTGCTGATTTCTGGATAATCCTTTGCTCTACTTTTCATCCGAGCCCATGAACACGCATACTAGTCTCACTCATGGGGCAGAAAAACAGGATGCACTTCCCAGCATTCTCTGCTTTGGCCACAGACTTTGGCAGAGAGTACTGGCCAATGAAGCCAGCGGTAGCGGAGTGGCAGAGGAGTATGCTTTTAGATGCAAGTTTTTTAAAAACTGGCTTTTAAAAAAATGTGGTTGTCTAGTTAGGCATTTTTTTGCGTTAAGTATTTTTTTTTTTACATTTGTATGTACCAAAAAAAATTACTTTCGTAAAATGGCTTCTTCCTTGCTGCCCTGTGTGAATATCCCCTTACACACAGCTAATTTGTTAGTGATTAAAGCTGTTTTTAACGTTTCCAGGGACGAAAGAGCAGACAGAAGTTTTTATAAAGCTCCGGGGAGAAGGAGGATGTAGACCCTGAATTTGGACACAGCCTGTTGATTGGCTCTAGGACCACTTTCTTATGTGTCATCGGAGCAAGGCTCACGTGACCAGGATATAAACAGTTTCCCTCGATTCTCCCGCGCCTAAGGATTCAAACGAGGTATCACATGATCAATTTGACCAATGGGCTGCGGAGAACCGTCTCTCGCCAGTTGCAGCATCTCTCAGCATCCACAATACAGAGGCAGGAGGAAGAATAAAGACAGAAAACACAAATAAATACATCAAATACTGGTTTAAGTTGTCAAAAATGTATTTAATGAACACCATTAGTGATATAAACATGAAATATATAGTATTTACATGACTAAACTGAAATGGAACAGACTGGTCCAAAGTGGGCCAAAGTGGGCTTTTTGGAAAGCTCGCCTAATTTCTCTGTACTAAAATCTCTTGAGTTTTATTCTGCTTCACATTCTGCTTCACATCACATTCACATTAGTTTAAAACTTTGCAGGATAATGTAAACATGTTTTATTTACATTTTATGAAGTACAGAGATTGATGGCAGCATCTTAAAGAGTTTATATCATAAAATACTGTTTTTTTTTTTAGGCGAGGCAAAAAAAATACATTTTAGCTGTGTGCCATCTTCATTTTCTCTTTATTAGTAACACATATTCATATGATAACACTTTTTAACAAATCTCCACAATGTTCCCTTTACAATGACACCAAAATTATTCAAATACACCTTAGGGTTGCTAAAATATAGTCATTTCTTCAGGGGAAGGCATTTTTCGAGAAGTGGTCTTGAAAATTGGCTTAGGGCTTAAGTGGTTAAGTTCTCAAAATCACAGGTCTGTGATTTTGTCCGTTCCCAGTTTTGTTCATTCCCCTCAAAACCAAATATCGGCCCTCTTGATCATTGTCTGACAGTCAAACCGGATCTAAATACAGAATTGACGGACGAAATTTGGCAAAGAACTATATATAAAATATACACATCGTCTATCTGTGTTAGACACAGGTTGATACAATTCAAAGTATTTAATTACTCCGTCTCCCTCAGGGATCCGCTCCACTTTCCTTCTCCTTCCTTCATCTCATCAATGCCACCTGTCCCAAGCACCTGCAATCAATTACCATCAGTGAGGTATTTAAACCGCTCCTTTCAACCTCTTCCCTGCCAGATCGTTCAGCAGACTTTGTGTGAATGTTTCCAGCCCTCGCTCCAGCCCTCGCTCCAGCCCTCGCTCCAGCCCTCGCTCCAGCCCTCGCTCCAGCCCTCGCTCCAGCCCTCGCTCCAGCCCTCGCTCCAGCCCTCGCCCCAGCCCTCGCCCCAGGTCTCAGGTTTGGACTACAGCTAGCAGCCCAGTTCCTCGGCTTGGTCTTCAATCACCGGCTCGGCTCCAGGTTTCGGCGCAGCTCTACGGCTCACTCCAACGCTCAGCCCAGCGTCTCGGCTTGGTCTCCAATCACCGGCTCGGCTCCAGGCGTCGGTGCAGCTCTACGGCTCGCTCCAACTCTCAGCCCAGCTTCCCGGCTTGGTCTTCCGTCACCGGCTCGGCACCAGGTCTCGGTTTAGCTCCACGGTTCAACTCCAACTCTCGGTCCAGCTCCTCGGCTTGGTTCCAGTTCACGACTTCACTTCAGCCATCAGCGCAGTTCCTCCGCACGGACTACTGTCTCAGATCTCCTATCCAGCTTCCTGTCACTATCTGTACTTAAATAAAGAATCACTTTCCTTCACTGTCTTGTGCGCATTTGAGTCCTCAGCCCCACATTACAGAACGATCTGGCCAAGATGGACTCAGCCAAAGCAGAGAAAGTAATAAATCGATTCACCATTATTGAAGAAACTCTTCAAAATCATGCAGCCTAAATGAACACTATTTCCGCCAGGTTCCAGCGGATTGTGTCTCAACAGGAAGACGCTTTCCAGGCCATGTCAAATCAGATCCATCTCCTGACTTCTCAGCTAGCCAATATTCCAAAGACCACAGAGAGTCTGGTCTCCGTTCCACCTTCAGATCCTGTTTCCCCGGTGGTTCAACAGATCCCGGTCTAGGAGCCTCGGGTCGGTACTCCAGAACGTTACTACGGAGAGGCAGGTGGTTGTAATCCTTTTTTGGTAAACTATTCAATCCTGTTTGCTCTGCAACCCCACACCTTTGCCACAGAGAGAGCCAAGGTGGCCTTTGTCATTAATCACCTGACGGGGCGCGCACGTCTCTGGGAAACTGGAGAGTGGGAGAGAGATACCCCGGCCTGCTCTAGTTTCCAGTCCTTATCAACCTAACTCCGTAAGGTGTTTGACGCGGAGGATCAGGAGGGCGCGGCGGCTAGGGGCCTTTTTTCAACTAAAACAGGGATCCCGTTCAGTGGCGGATTATTCCATTGAGTTTCGGACGCTTGCTCGGCAGAGTGGATTTGACGCTCCTGCACAGCACCAGGCCTTTCTTCTCGGGTTGGCCGAGCACATGAAAGATGAGCTCGCCACACGGGAGCTTCCAGTAAACCTGGATGATTTAATCCATATGTCAATCCGAGTTGATCAGTGAGTTCAAGCTCATCGGAGGGAGCGGGCTACCCGGAGTCCTCGTTGCCTTCCTCTAGATGCCCAGCGACCACCGTTCTCTGTATCCACAACAGATTCCAGTGAACCCATGCAAATTGGCCGCTCTCATCTCACTCCTGAGGAGAAGCTACGGAGGCGAAGGAGTAACCTTTGTATGTATTGTGGGGGTTCGGGACATGTGGCATTGGCCTGCCCGTTAAAAGGACAGGCTCAGCAATAGATGGAGGAGTGCTGTTGAGTCTTACAGAGGGAGTCTCCTCCATCAATCGCCCACTTGTCCATGTCCAGCTGCTGCTTCCTGGGGGGCCACAAACATTAACTACATTCATTGACTCTGGGGCAGAGGGCAGTTTTATGGACAAGACTTTGGCTCTTCAGTTGGGGTTGTCACGAGTTCCCCTACCCAAACCGGTTCCTGCACGGGCTCTGGATGGACACCTCCTGGGTACCGTGACCCACCGGACCAGTCCTGTGGCCCTACTGATCTCTGGGAACCATCAGGAGACCCTTGAATTTTTCCTAATTCATTCTTCAGAGATTCCATGACGCCATGATCCTAACATTGATTGGGACACTGGGGCAATACTGGGGTAGAGTCGTTCTTGTCACTCTGTTTGTCTTCAGTCAGCGGGAGTACCCAACCCGCTTCCTGGTACACCTGTATCCTCTCTGCCGACCAACGTTCCCAGGGAGTACCAGGAATATAAGGAGGTCTTTAATAAGGCTAAAGCCACAGCCTTACCTCCGCATCGGCCATATGACTGTGCTATTGACTTGCTTCCTGGCACCTCACCTCCTAGAGGCCGATTATATTCCTTATCCGCTCCTGAAAGAGAGGCCATGGACCTTTACATTAAAGATGCGTTGGCAGCTGGAATAATCAGGCCGTCTTCATCACCAGCGGGGGCAGGGTTTTTCTTTGTGGGGAAGAAAGACAAGACTCTCCGACCTTGCATTGATTACCGTGGACTTAACGAGATCACCGTAACGAACAGGTATCCGCTTCCTCTTTTGAACTCCTGGAGGGGACAACAGTGTTTTCCAAATTGGATCTTCGCAACGCATACCACCTGGTTCGTATCCGAGAGGGGGACGAATGGAAGACAGCATTTAACACCTCGTCAGGCCATTATGAATATCTGGTGATGCCTTTTGGACTGACTAATGCCCCCGCCGTTTTCCAGAACCTGGTTAATGATGTGTTGCGGGACATGCTCGACCGGTTCGTGTTTGTCTACCTGGATGATATCCTTATCTTTTCCAAGAATCACAAGGAACACGTACATCATGTCCAGTCAGTTCTTCAATGCCTGCTGGAGAATTCGCTTTTTGTCAAGGCTGAGAAATGCGAATTTCACGTACCCAGTGTCTCTTTCCTGGGTTACATTGTTGCCCAGGGAAAAATTCAGATGGACCCTTCCAAGGTGTCGGCAGTATTGGATTGGCCATCTCCGTGCAGTCGAAAGCAACTGCAGCGCTTTTTGAGATTTGCCAACTTCTATAGATGTTTCATCCGTGGCTATAGTACCTTGGCGGCTCCCCTAACAGCACTTACTTCATCTAAGGTTCCGTTCCTCTGGTCCAGTGAAGCCGAGTCAGCATTCTGTGACTTGAAGCTTCGTTTTTCTTCAGCTCCAGTGCTTATCATCCCAAACTCTGGTAGTCAGTTTGTTGTAGAGGTGGATGCTTCCGACATGGGAATAGGCGCAGTCCTGTCCCAACGTTCTCCTTCAGACCAGAAATTACACCCGTGTGCCTATTTTTCTCGTCGCCTGTCTCCCGCTGAACAGAACTACGACATAGGTAATAGGGAGTTGCTGGCGGTTAAGCTAGCCTTGGAGGAGTGGCGGCACTGGCTGGAGGGAGCCGAAACAACCTTTTCTTGTGTGGACTGACCACAAGAATTTGGAGTATATCCGGTCAGCCAAACGCTTGACATCGCGTCAAGCCTGTTGGTCGTTGTTCTTTACTCGATTTAATTTTGTTTTGTCATTCCGACCAGGGTCCCGGAATCAGAAACCTGATGCACTTTCTCGGCAATTCCAGAAGGAGGAGACATCTTCTGAGGTGACCTCCATCTTATCTCCATCCCAGCTGGTAGCTGCTCTCACCTGGCCCATTGAAGAGCGCGTCAAAGCAGCCTTGAACACCATCACGGTCCCCAGTTCCTGTCCAGAGGGGAGACTATTTGTTCCTGCTGGGTTGCGGTCAGAGGTTCTTCAGTGGGTTCACTCGTCTCAACTTGCTTGCCATCCCGGGATTCGGCGGGCACTCTCTTTTCTCCAACGGCGTTTCTGGTGGCCTAAGGAGGAAGAGGATGTTCGGGCATTTGTCACGGCATGTCCGGTCTGTAGCCAGCAGAAGCCATCTCATCATGCTCCATCTGGGCTTCTTCGGCCACTTCCGGTTCCCAGAAGACCTTGGTCTCACATGTCTCTGGATTTCGTTACCGGCCTACCAGAGTCAAATGGCAACACGGTGATCCTCTCCATCATTGACCGTTTTTCAAAGATGGCTTACCTCATAGCTCTGCCTAAGTTGCCCTCAGCAAAGGAGACGGCAGAACTGGTACTCCAAAATGTTTTCCGGATCCATGGACTACCAGTGGACATTGTGTCGGACCGGGGACCCCAGTTTACGTCTACAGTTTGGCGGGAGTTTTGCTCCATTTTAGGGGCTACTGTCAGCTTGTCCTCTGGATTTCACCCGCAGTCCAATGTACAGACGGAACGGTTGAACCAGGAGATGGAGTCGGCCTTGTGGTGTGTGGCTGGACAAACCCCATCCTCCTGGTTCTCTCAGCTGTTGTGGGTGGAGTACGCCCACAACTCCTTGACGAGCTCAGCTACTGAACTATCTCCTTTCCAGTGCGTTTACGGATTCCAGCCCCCACTATTCCCTGCCCAGGAGAGGGAGGCTAATGTCCCGTCTGTCCAAGCCCTCATCCGCCGTTGCAGAGGGACATGGAACAGGGCTCGTGCTGCTCTCCTACGAGCTTCCACCCAGTATTCGACAGCGGCAAATCGTCACCGCAGGCAGGGTCCCCAGTACAAGGTGGGGGATCGGGTCTGGCTCTCTAAGAAATTGGCTCCACGATTCATTGGTCCCTTCACTATAGTGAAGATCATCAACCCGGTGGCGGTAAGGTTGAAGCTCCCTCAGTCTATGTGGATTCACCCAACCTTTCATGTTTCCAGGATCAAGCCCTTTCAGGAGAGTCCTCTGGTTGAGGGGGGGGTTCTGTCAGATCCACTCCGTCTCCCTCAGGGATCCGCTCCACTTTCCTTCTCCTTCCTTCATCTCATCACTGCCAGCTGTCCCAAGCACCTGCAATCTATTACCATCAGTGAGGTATTTAAACTGCTCCTTTCCACCTCTTCCCTGCCAGATCGTTCAGCAGACTTTGTGTGAATGTTTCCAGCGTTTGTTACAGCTCTTATTCCAGCCCTCGCCCCAGGTCTCAGGTTTGGACTCCAGCTAGCAGCCCAGTTCCTCGGCTTGGTCTCCAATCACCGGCTCGGCTCCAGGTTTCGGCGCAGCTCTACGGCTCACTCCAACGCTCAGCCCAGCGTCTCGGCTTGGTCTCCAATCACCGGCTCGGCTCCAGGCTTCGGCGCAACCCTACGGCTCACTCCAACGCTCAGCCCAGCGTCTCGGCTTGGTCTCCAATCACCGGCTCGGCTCCAGGCGTCGGCGCAGCTCTATGGCTCGCTCCAACTCTCAGCCCAGCTTCCCGGCTTGGTCTTCCGTCACCGGCTCGGCTCCAGGCGTCGGTGCAGCTCTACGGCTCGCTCCAACTCTCAGCCCAGCTTCCCGGCTTGGTCTTCCGTCACCGGCTCGGCACCAGGTCTCGGTTTAGCTCCACGGTTCAACTCCAACTCTCGGTCCAGCTCCTCGGCTTGGTTCCAGTTCACGACTTCATTTCAGCCATCAGCGCAGTTCCTCCGCACGGACTACAGTCTCAGATCTCCTATCCAGCTTCCTGTCACTATCTGTACTTAAATAAAAAATCACTTTCCTTCACTGTCTTGTGCACATTTGAGTCCCCAGCCCCACATTACATCAACTGGCCTAAAGAAAAATGGAGGAACATTTTGTGGACTGATGAGAGTAAAATTGTTCTTTTTGGGTCGATGTTTGTGAGACGACTTCCAAACTCTGAATTCAAGCCACAGTACACAGTGAAGACAGTGAAGCAAGCATCATGATATGGGCATGTTTCTCCTACAATGGCGTTGGGCCTATTTATCGCATACCAGGGATCATGGATTAGTTTGCATAATAGGCAAAATACTTGGAGTGGTTACCTCTCTGGTGCCAGCCAGCCCTCAGAGACAGACCAAAGCACTCACTCATGCCAACCAACCGGCCACTTATGTAACAGGCCACCACACAACCTGCTGTCAGAGTCACACTGTGTCCTACTCTTCTGCAGCATATATCCATTAGGGCCGACTACCTCCATTCTTTAAAAAAACTAAAAGGAAATACATTTTTAATGGATAGTGCCATAAAGAGACACTACATATTATTTAATGAAGTGAATAAATCCATAAGATTTAAGCTTTATCGGAAAAAAGGTGATTAGTTTTTGTGGCTTGTATACATTTTGGTCTGTAATCTGTTGAATTGACCGTAATAGGGAATAGTTAATCTTCATTTTATATTTATATAGCACTTTCCCACCTAGTAGGCACTCAAAGCGCTTTGTAATACCAAAGATTTTAATACAGAATTTGGCATCTTAAAGCCTTCTGTTCTTTAAGTATGTAACAGCAAGAATGGCAGCTTAATATAACTTCACAAATGCAAATCTGACCAAATATGGTATAGCTTCATTTGTGTTTTTCTGTTTCCTTTGTGAGCTGTGATTGGCTGAAAGCTGCACATTAACAACTTGCATGCTATGTTAAAAAAAAAAAAAAAAAGAGGGAGGATGGTTACTTTACAGATACATTCAGCTCTGTGTGGTTCAAGGGACACAGAAATGGAAATGAATGCAACATTTGCAAGATGTAATATGCATACAGTACATCCCAATCCAGGTGTTGCTGATGTGTGGACTGGAGTCATGTGACCAATAATGAGTTTAAAACAAATTCTAACTGAGCAAATACACAATTATACGCCACTTACACATTATACGCTACTAGATGCAGTAAACAATGATGCAGTACAATTGTTGATGAGTCCGGCATCGACTGGCAGTACTTCAGTTTTGTACATTGTGTGATATTTGTACTGTGTCCTTTGAAGAGCAGATGAGTTCAGTGGTGGAACAAGGGCACAACTTCATTCAAATGTGTTTGCATTACTTGGCTATGACAAAAAAAATATTAGTTACATTGACAATAGGCCAAAAACAATTTACAATGTACTTTAAACAAAAGTATAGTATAGTATAGTAGTATATAATTTAAAATTATAGACCAAAAAACTGCAAATTGGTCAGAACCACATAAAACAAACAGCTATCAATAAAAGTTTTATTAGCAACACATACAATATAAAATAAAAGACAGAGATGATTATTATTTAATTTTAAACAGATGCATTCAAACAAAGCCAATTTACAAAACAGTTCATGATGGACTTTATCAAGGATTTACTTGGAAGACTTTTTTAGAGTCCCTGAAGTTTGCTGTGCACACAAAGGATAAGACATTATAAAGATTAATTCTAGTTGTCTTTAGTCCAGTAAAATTTTTGTTAAGAAATAACTCATCCCACCTGTCTTCCACGGTTCTGCTGGATGGGTAGTAAACCTTAAATGTGAAGCCACTTTTTGGAAATGAACCCTGTTAAAAAAAAAAAAATTAATAAAAAACAAGAATATTACTGAACTTCACTGAACCCATCTTAAATGTAAGAGTAATTCTAACATCATAATTCTGTTATTACCGGATTGATACAGAGGCAGTCTGTGTTGGTGATGCTGAAGGGGTCATATTTGTCTGCAAACACTATGACATCTGGGACTGGGTAGACTCGGAGAGCAAAGTCGTAAGCCCAGAACACAGGACTGACATACAGAGGCAGCGGCGTGAGGTGGCCCTGAGCGAGGATGGTCCTTACAAACTGATGAAGAGAAAAAAATATTGAAACTTTGAAAAGTATGAAGTATTGAAAAGTAGAAGGCGGTATAGCTCAGTGGGTAGAGCGGCCGTCCTTCGACCGGCGGGTGGGCGGATCGAATCCCGCTCAAAACATCATAACATCCCGCTCTCCCCCGCATACTGTTGTTGTGTCCTTGGGCAAGACACTTAACCTACATTGCCTCCAGTGAAGTTCTGTAACACTGGTAATAGTTTAATGTATGTAAAGTGCTTTGAGTGCCTACTACAGTAGGTGGAAAAGCACTATATAAAAATAAAGATTATTATTATTATAAAGAGTCTCTTCTCTCAAACTTACATGATTAGGAATGTCGAGACTGTTATTAGGCAACCGCACACAGTTCCTGCACATCTTGTTGACCATGTCCTCCCTCATAATGACAATCTCCTGGCTGCAGTACTGAATTCTGACCGATACATTCAGAAGAACGCAGTCATTTTTTTTATATAAATAAGAGCATATTACTTTAAAACCTAATCAAAAAACATTTAAAATACCCTTCTTTCATCGGGTTTTACCTGCATGGGTTAGTGGTAAACACAGAAAACGGCACCCTCTGTCTAAATTCCTCAGTGATGTGATTTGCCAGGGGAGGCCTAGTGAAAAAGAAAAAAAAAAGATATACATTTATGTCAAAACCATATAAAATACCCAATCCCCAAAAATGTATGCGTTAATTACCTTGGTAGGATGCTTCCCGGACCGGGGTCTTCTGGGCCAGGAACAAACACAAAGCGACTACTGCAGGTTCAGAAAAAAACTAATTTAACGTCAATCCTAAAATCATGCGATACAAAATTAGCAAAATATTTAAAAGCCTACCCATTATGAATACTGGGATATGCACATATGGCATCAGCGAGAGCCTTTAGTGATTCTAGAAAATATAAAAAGTCTTACATTGTGTTGTAATACTGCCATGTACAAAACAGTTGAAGTGCTAGAGAGTAACACCTTTGAGTGATTTGATCTGTGTTTTTCCATATGGGGCAGAGGAGAAGCTTCCACAAAAAACAAAACACGTGGGAGGCATTGTGGCATAACCTATAATAATAAAGAAATCAATTAAACAGGAACCATATGGTGTCTTTCTCAAGTGACTTCAAATGGTCAATTGCCAGAGTGCAATAGCTGACCCGAGAACATGAGGTTGAGCTTTTCCATGACTTCAACACTGTCCAGCCACACGTCAGAGACAATCACAAACATGGCATCTTCGTTCTCCTCCTCCAGCTGCTTCAACTTGGCTGAGGCCTTCACTGAAATAGTTGAAGGCCCACCGAAGAAATTCAGATCACCATAGTATGCTCTGGGGAAAAAGAGAGAAGGAAACACTCAAGTATTAACCCCATTAGAGCTCATTTATAATAAAAATAACTGATCTAAGTTCAAGATGTTGGCTGTTTAGAAGGTGCTATATTTTATGGTTTTCAGTGGTTCTTATGTGAATGAGGCCAGCCATCTTCACTCTTTATATAAAGAAATAGTCTTTTTGCGGAGTCCAGTTGGGTTTCAATAGATTTAGTACCAGCTGATGCAGACTAAACTGTCTTTGGACGCAACTTTAAGACATTTAATGCAAAGCATTGCATAAAAGTTAAGATAAACAGGTACAATTGGAGTGGATATGGCTGGGATGTACAAGAATTCAAGACCTATTTCACTGATAAAAGAAAATTGGTGATTTAAAAAACAAACGAATGAAAGACTTTAGGAGACTATTCAGAATTCATATTGGTCCATTGTTCTTCTAACTGCTGACCTGGTGGCTGATGAGGGTTCTGTCGGTGGGAAGCCAAAGCCGTTGACATGGAAAACAGAATCCTCATACCAACCTACAGGAGAGAGAAAGATTAAATGTTCACAACAGGCATAAACTTCTACAAAAATAGCACTACGCTCAACCTTACCCTCTGCCAGAACAAAGCATGATTCTGTGTAAAGGCCATTATGAAACTGGTAAAGGAGAAGTTAAGGAGCACCATCATCAAGACCTTCAGAGTACTGTACGGTATATTTGGATTATACTATAACAAAAGTACAATTTAAAGATAATAGTTTTGGTCAACAGAGCAAAAGGATATTGCTTTGGATATGTCCAGCTGTACTGTCCCACTTGGATCCTCCAGGTAGAATTTACCCTTTAAATATAAAAAGGAAAACATGGAAGCAAAGTCAATGTATGAACAGACAGTAATTATCGGCATACACTGCTCACCTCTTTCATTTGTGTAATCATCCCAAGAACAATAACCTCTCCCAGTTTCGCTGTGCTACCAAGCAATGCTTCAATTGTTTTTAGCTAGAAAATGCACCAAAACGAAAAACATTAATAATTTCATAGATAATAGAAGAATGCTGGACCAAAAGCCATTTGTTGTCAATATAGGCAATTGAACCCAATGTATGAGTTTATGGAAGCAGAAATGAACTTATTTAGAAATAGCTTAAAGATATTGAAGCTGAAAATATACATTGTATCTACATGTCTGTGAAGGTTCTCAGTCATCCAGGTCATCTTGAGGAAAAGGTTAAAGCAAAAGCTTCTGGAGTCTATTATTTCAGGGTGAATGAGGACCATATTTGCAGTTTACTAGAGGTATGTTCTACAGACAAAAACATGCTTATGTCATTGGATCAAATGTCTTTCCGATTGTAGCTAACCTGTACATGGAGGAAGTGGACAACAGAGCTCTGGTCTCTTTCCTAGGTACAGTGCCCAGTCACTGGTTCAGATATGTTGATGACACTTGAAGTAGAAGCTTTCACAGAACACATCAACGCAGTGGACAAGAACATCAAGTTCACCCGTGAAGACGCCATAAACAACCGTCTGGCTTTCTTAGACTGTGCAGTGGTTTTCTGTGAGGACAGGACTCTCCAAGTAGAAGTTTATAGGAAGCCTTCACACACAGATCAATATTTGCTGTTTGATTCCCACCACCCACTGCAGCACAAGCTGGGAAGTGAAGTGAAAATTGTTGAAATATGTTGTAGAAACAAAACAACAGCTTCACAAGAGGATGTATCAGCACAGAAGAGCCAATCCTGGTGGACCTGAGTCTGAAGTCCACCTCCACCTCAAAGTGAAAGGGCATTTCTTTGGAGGACAGCAATGTCCAAATTTTGGCCAAAGCCAAAACCCTCTCTGAACAGAGGAGGTAGCCTCAGATTCATCTTGCCTAGTATTTACAACAGTGTTTTGAAACCTAACTCAAAACAGTTTCACACTAGAACAACAACAACACCTGAATGGAACAATGACACTGACGACTCACCTGAGCCTTTAACAACTCTCACATCAGGAGTTACACTGCCCTTTCATAGCTAACAACTATGAGACCAGAACAGCCTGGTTCATCAGGTTTGGATTCAGGGGAAACTCCTCCCTTTAGAGATATAACCTCAGCTCTCTTACCAGTTGAACTCAGAATAATAAATAATAAAGTCTCCTGGAATTAGAGACGAAACATCTTCACCTTTAAAAATGAGTCCAGATGCTTTTGCTTTAACTTTTTCTTTATTGTATCTACAGAAAAATAAATGAATGTAGAGTGTAAAATAAGGTCTAAGTGCTCTACCTAGAGTAGGGACAGTATGAGACAAGGTGAAAAGGGTGAGAAGGGTGGATAAAAGTGCAGCTAAATGAATAAATGTAAAAAAGACATGGCAAATAATAACTGACATTTTTGTCATACCTGAAATTTGTTTTGACCCTCATCAACAGCAGCTCCAACTGCAGGTGGCGTGAAGAGTTCATGCCTGTGTGTGCGCTGAAAAATAGTTATCACACACATCACAACAAACTAAAGTACTAAAGCAGTTGGTTCTTCTACTTGAAAATTAAAAGATAGAATGAATGGAACTAAATGAATGACTGACTTGTTGCAACATTATGTAGCGCTCTCTGAAGAGTTCAGCTTTGTCCCTGGCTAAACCACATAGACTGGGAGTTGGGTGTTTGGTCATGTTGATCCTGGAAAAAAATAATAAACACTCATGCCAGGTGAAATACAATTGTATAAAAAACATAGTTGATACATTATAATAATATGGAACGAGACAATATAAAAATACATACGGAATAAATTTCTTTCGCTCCACGCTGTAAATATATCTCGGTGCATCATAGGCTCCAATGATGTTAAAAACATTGTCTCTGCAGGTATTTAGTTGTATTAATATAATATCAGAACTTTAGTTAGAAACAAATTAAGTGAACAGTACTTACATGGCTTCATTACAGGACTGGGTACAATCCTGCACTGCAATTTCCAACACAGAGAGCTCGATCAGACTGGAGGACACTGTAACACAACACAGAACATGTTTTTTCATTGAAACTACTCTCTTTCTACTATACCACACTTTACTTACATGGTTGCTTTTCCACTGCATCCAGAACCCTTTCTATTATGTCGTCCAGTTCGGTCACACTCACAGATTCTAGCACCTCCACCAGGTACTTACTGGCTTCCCTGGAGCGCAACAAACAAAGCAAACATCTTATCTATGTAGAAGAATCAGATCAATTATGCAGTTATTCTTGAGATACATTTTATTTATTATAATTTGGTCTTTGCATCATTTATCCTACATATCTTTCCACACAGAAGGAGTCCTGGCAACTGTCTACCAAGGAATGAACCAAGACTGGTGTCAGTAAACATAACGTCACTACACCCTTTCCTTACTGTAGCAAAATCTCCAGTTACAAAACCTATGAAACACATTTGCCATATATTTTAGTACATACGGTCGAAGTATAAGACCACGCATCTTGAATCCAGCAGAGACTTTAGTCTTTATTTTGCGAGCCACGTCCATGTTCACACTATTGTTACTAACCAGCTTAAGCTTTGGCGCTAAATGTGAACATAACTTCCGCCTGTCAATCGTCACTTCCGCTTCTGAATATTAGAAGAAAACACGGTTAATAAAACAAGATAAATATTTCTGTGATCCCTTTTTTAGAAATATTGAATATACAGTTAGAATGAAATACATTGGCTTGTGAACGACTTATTTTATGCTGTTTAAATAGTGTCATTGATATTATTTTGAAACGTTTACAAACGGAAACGACCAATGTTGACATTATTACTGTTAATAACACGGGGACGAGCTTTTCTGACAGTCCTGCTTATGACACTGTCATGACGCCAAGGTTTGGACATCAGATACTAACAGACATCTCACTATAAACTGTAAGTAGGCTGCTCCCCATAAAAAACTGCTCTATGCGAAAATTGTGTCAAAATATGTCTGCTTTGAAATACAACGTAAACACCCAAAGCGTTGTGTGACGAGGTTTGGTCCTCTGTGTTTTATCTTCATGTGTGTAACCGAAGAAGCCTTAAAGGAGTGAGACATTTTAGACATTCTGGTTTATTTAAGGCTAAAACGCTAGTCGTCTTTCTCTATGTATAGCTGGTAGTCATCTAGTCATGGACACGGCTTTTGAGAGGCACTGCCTGGAGCTGGTAGCCCGGGAGAGGAGCGGACACACGGCTCTGCTGCAGAACAACTGCCTCTACGTGTGGGGAGGCTACATGGTAAGAACATCAGCAAACATTGTACATTAGACAAGGCATTTTCACATTGAAGCAACACAGCAATGGGCCCCCATTAAATAGCCTCAAGTTGATTCGGATGGTTTATTGACATTTAAAGGGATAAACACCGTTTTAAAAGATTCCCACATACTCCACTGTGTAGGTTTTGAGAGTGACGAGCACGCTCCTGAGATAAAAATATGTTATAGATATTTTTTTTACAGAATTATGCAAAAGCCTTGAGCATTCAACCTTTGGTCCAGTCTGATTCTGTACAATGTCTGACCTACACTACACTTTGAAAAAGCAAATTCCTCATAGTAGTATATAGATATAATTTTTGGTCTCAAATTAAACATGCTGTCAATGTAGCATGTTTTTATTCCTGTTTTTAAATAGTTTGTTTTTCTCTTCCTTTCTAGACTTGTTCAAATGAACTCATTGAGAAGTATGGTTTAGGATATTGTAACATGGATAAAAGAACAAAAAATGTTGGCCAAAGACTTGGCACAATACTGTTTTTACTCTGTAGGACATGACATGGTCATTTTTGACATTTATAATGCATACTTCCTCACCCCCTTGGAAATGCAAGTCTAGGCAAACCCTAAAAATGAAGCTATAATTTTGTACATGGCATGCATTTATCAATTAGTAAAAAAAAAAAAAAGTGTTTTTTTTCTTCAAAGTCAGTTGCTGATGAAGAGATTTTTCTGCCCAATGATGAAATCTGGGAGTACGACTTAGAACAAGGTGTATGGTAAGAATATTTGATGAAAAAACAACTTTGCTATTTGTCTAATTAAAGTTTTCTAGCATATAAAACAATTGTTGTATTAATCGATCTTCAATTGTCATTCTTATTCAAGGGCTGACATGACATAGTAACTAGAGAACACATTTTCCTGTGTAATGTTTGTGTACAGGAAAGTGTTCAACATGACAGGGGAAGTCCCACCTTCCATGTCCGGGACCTGTGGCTGCTGCCTAAATGGATTCATGTACATATTCGGAGGCTGTGATGACAACGGACAGACTAATCAGGTTGGTTGATTTTAAAGACAATTCCTTACAGTAAATTATCCAAATTACTGTTACCTGTAGCATGGCAGGTCATTCTATTTCTTAGATACACCTAGATGACTGCTAAGAATATTTCTTACACTGAATAATTAGGAAACATTGCAAGGCCATAGCTTATTGATAACAATTTTAATTGAGGAGTGTTGTGCTCCCTGCAGATCTATTTTGTCAACCTGACTGATGGGAAATACACTTGGAGGAAGGTCATTCATGCGACAGGTGCTGCTCCTTCGCCCAGAGACAAGTTGTCCTGTTGGGTTCATAATGGAACGTAAGCAGTGATGGCTGATAACTATTACAATAACTATAACACCCTCACCGCTGACATAATGTCTTCCAGGATCATTTACTTCGCTGGATATGGTCACAAACTTCTCCATGACATTGACAGAAGGAACAGAAGCTTCATTGTAGATGAAACGGCATGGGTAATATTTATTTTGAACACATCTCTTTGTCATTATTTTGCATAAAGACTATAGCCTAATGATTGTTGTGTTATGTTTTAGGTTGGCGATCTCTTCTGGGGATGGAACAATGAAGTTCACGTCTTTGACCCAACACAGGCCAGCTGGAGTCAACCACAAACATATGTAAGTCACTCAAGGACTTTCTACTGTGAAAATAGATTGCAGAGATTAGGCATAGGACAATAACTATTTTCAAGGTATAATGTGGTTTCAAAGTGCCATGATAATCATGATTAAACACAATCATTAAAACTAGAGTGCTCATAAGTTTACATACCCTGGGAGAATTTTAGATTTTTTTGACCACTTTTCAGAGAATATGAATGATAACACAAAAATGTTTATTTCAACAACAGAAACTACCAAAAAGACCCTGATCAAAAGTTTACATACCCTGGTGATTTTGGCCTAATAACTTCTTAGCATCTAGCAGCAATAGCATCTTTCATCCAGTGCTGCACTGATGTTTCTGTCTGAGTTATGGGGAAAGCAAAAGAGTTGTCAAAGGATCTGTGGGAAAAGGTAATTGAACTGTATAAAACAGGAAAGGGATATAATAAGATATCCAAGAAATTGAGAATGCCAGTCAGCAATGTTAAAACTCTAATAAATGGCTGTTTTAAGATGCACAATAAGGAGGCACTTGAAGGAAAATAGGCTGCAGAAGAAAGCCATTACTACGCAAATGCCACAAAGCATCACAATAAAATAAAATTAAATGTATTATTATTATAAAAAAACACAATATATAATATATAACATATTCTCTGAAAAATGGCCCAAAAAATCAAATCTGCCATATTATGTAAACTTATGATCACAACTTTATATATATATATATAGATATATATATACATATATATATATATATATATATATATATATATATATATATATATATATATATATATTTATATATATACTTTATACATGAACATCGAACACTCCTTTAGTAAAACTGATCTTGTGATAATAAACAGAACAATTTGATAACATTCTATCTTTCTGTTGTCTATGAACACACCCGATAGAAACCGGTCTAGAGATAAACTCACTAATAAAAACTAAATCTTTGCCCTAAATCTTTAAGAATCTTTAAGAATGTGTTCAGCAGGAGGGTGCTTGTCTCTAGCAGTGTTAGCTTCACTGGGCTGATGTAGAAAAAAGGGAATACTGTTCAAAGTAACTGAAATGTGCTGGGTTCTGTGGCGCTTTAACTGTATAGTTTAAAAAGTACATTAATGCAAAGAGTGTAGCTTGTGTTATAATAATAAATTTCTAACCTTTCTATATTACATGGTTCTAATTAAATTGTTTCTTTAATAAAAAACCATAGATAGAAATAAAGATTATTAGATGCAAAGCCAGCTACAGAAAAGTACACTATACGGCCAAACGTAGAACGTTAAATAGAATATCAAGCAGAGTTTAGCATATCATCAAGTTTGCAAACGTTCACAGTGTGATTTCAAGTGTTTAGTTGTTGTCTTGGCGTCCTTTATTTGTACTTTACAGATCTTTAGTCGTGGCTCTGTATAAACGGTTCATAGACAAAACCTGAAATATAAACGGCACCAGGGCCCTGGACTACGATACTGGATTAGGAGGTTATTGAGGTAAGTTCAGGGTTAACCGTTTCGTTATCACAAAGCTGGTTCACTTTTTATTGAGGCTGAGCACTATAACTTAGACTGAACGGCTAACGAGCTCTGGAGCAGGTTAAGTTTGCAGAAAGGCGATAGAAACAAGGACACTGACCAATCAGGAAGGAGAAATAAGCTGGCAGTGTCTAGGGGAAGGAGAAAGACGCAGGAAAAAAAGAGCTCCTGACTGGAGCACAAATGTACCGCAATCTAGCGACACTGTTAAGTCATGAGGTTTGAACAACCTGAAAGACATATAGGTTTTATCTTATTATTAACAGATTGTTAGACTTTGTTATATTTATTTTAATGCAGCTTTCAAAACATAGCTTTTTTATGTATATGCAGTGTCTGGTGCTGTTTGTTTTGCAGGAGTTTAGTGTTGGCGACTTTAGTGTTTTTCCTCATGTTAACTCCCTCCCACATGAGGCTGTGATAGGTTGTTTAGAGCTGCCTCCTCCTGTTTTACGTGTACTCGCTCTCACTCCACAGAAAAATCTGAGAAGGTGGGAAAAGGGTCATTGTCCACGAGTCTCAAACTGCAAGTCCAAGTCAAGTCTGCGACTCGAGTCTGAGTTGCTATGATGAGTCCGTGTCGAGAGATCTGGTCTGATTGAACTAAAGTTAGCAGCGCTTAATGTGCATGCTTTCTTCTTGAACGGCACAAAACCCATGCTTGTTTTCTTTTATTTCATCAGACTTAACTCTTTTTCCTCTTGGGTAGGTATTAAGTCACATAATTTTAGTTTTGCATCTTGTCATGCGTTTCCTCTTTCTGGCCTGAATAGACATCTATAGTTAATGTAATGTATACAATTCAGCACAACTGCACCACACTTTGTTTTACTTGCAAAACATGGCAAGAAGAAAGACTCCTCAACAGATTTTGTCACTGCGATGTGCACTATACACAGGACATTGTACTCTAAACTTTTTTTTGTGTGTAAAAATATTTATTTATGTTCAGCAATCCATTTTTTTGGGAAATGTGTTTTACTAGCGTTATTCACGGGCAGAGGTATTTACTTTACAACATGTGGATAAATTGCTCTTATGCTAAATAAAGATTTTAATGTATAATAGATTTTCTTTATTTCCTTCTTACTCCAGTTAACCTGATATGCCTTGAAATACCAACACAATAAAACTACAGTACATTACATACATTTACATTTACATTTAGTCATTTAGCAGACGCTTTTGTCCAAAGCGACTTCCTTTGAGGAAAACAATTGAAGAAATTTCAACAACAAAAGTAACAAAAAGCATAAGTGCAGGTGTTGATAGAACAGATATGTTTTCAGGCATTTTTTAAAGATGACTTCAGAATCTGCTGATCTTGTAGCACCAGGTAGATCATTCCACCAATGTGGAACAGATCCAGAGAAAGAACATGAGAGTGATTTTTTTCCTTTTTGGGATGTTCATTTGCAGAGCGCATGGATCTGGTAGGACCATAGGTCTGTATTAGCGACTGAGGATATGAGGGTGTAGAACCAGTGGTGGTCTTGTAGACCAAGAGCATAGCTTTGAACTTAATGCGGGCATCAACCGGGAGCCAGTGTAACCCAACCTAACACTACAGTAAAACAAACTGAAAGTGGTGATCAAAAAACAACATCTCTATTGAACCAAGTTGGCTGTATTGTAGCATTCCTAATTCTAAAATGTTTGTATGCTTGTATATGTAATTAAAGCAGTCTTCTTTCACAACTTAGGGCCGTGCTCCAGCCCCGCGAGCAGCTCATGCCAGTGCTGTTCTCGCCTCTAAAGGATACATCTGTGGAGGCAGAGTGATGGTAATACTAATTTGTTTCAGTGTTAAAAAAACAAAAAAACAAACAATCAAAGTCTGCTATTTCTTTTTCTTTTTTCCTTTTTTTTTAAATGCAGGAAACTAGGACGAGTGACATCCACTGTTTAGACCTCGAGTCCTGGACGTGGACAGAAATGTATGTATCTCACTACAAACTCTTCTAAAAGTTATTGTCTTTTATTGTGGAAATTTCAAATAATTTTGTCACAGAATCCCAGGGTCGCCTGCTCCAGTGGGACGGTCGTGGCATACTCTCACTGCAATATCAGATGACTCCTTGTTTATGTTTGGAGGGCTAAGTGTCGACTGTAATCCAATGAGTAAGAAGAATAGGTTACTATTAATGGAGATTTTAGAAGTTTAGAAGTTACCATGTTGATGTTGTTACAAAGCGTATAATAGTTGGCCTGTCAACATTTTCTTTTCAGGCGATGGATGGGTGTTGGATGTTGAAACCAGGAAATGGAGAGAAGTCGAACATCCCTATAAGAACAAACCAAGGTTGCAAATCTTTTATTAATTACTATTCTCCACTATAACTAAATAACCCATTTTTATTTAAGGTTATGGCATACAGCCTGTCCAGGAAAAGACTCTGATGTCATTGTGTTTGGTGGAAGCTGTGACTATATCCTCCTTGTGGACACAGTATGTTTTAAAGAACCATTCAGGCTATTACACTGAATGCAATATGAATTCTTACACCTGTCTCCTTTTAGGGTCACTGCAATGATGCACTTGTTTTCCAGATGCAGCCATATCCCCTTTTCAGGTGAGACCTTAAAATAGTCTCCAACAGTAAGTTATTGATCCATTAAATGTTATTTTAATTTATTTTGTTTACCGCGTAACTCAATTAAGTTTTATTATTTATTTATGACCAGGCCAAATGGTGGCAAATTAACACAAGACTATGTTCATGTACAGTTGTATATGATGTCTATGTTGACTATGTTGATCAAAATAGCTACAAAACTAGATGCATCTACATCAAATTTTGTTTTAGCTTCTGTTAAAATTGATTCCAGTTAGGTAAAGCAGCAAACTGGAATGAGGAGTGACTGAAGGATTCTGCATTTTAGGAAAGAGCAGATTATCAAGACTACACGTAAACTAGATTTTGTTACATGGAAATGAAAGAATTAATGTTTGCTTGTCTAATAGAAAAGGTGTATTTGTTTCCTATTGCCCTAAATAGCTGCCAGCCTGAAGTCTATTATTAGAAGTCATTGTTCTGTGCCACAGCTGATGTTTTTAGAGAATCATCATGAACAGGTCGGGACTAAATTAAGGGCTGAAGTGGTTTTGAGTCAGAATATTTTGAGCGGCGCAAGATCACACTAAAAGTTTAGAACTATATCTTGGCATCCTTGAGAGTAGGGTTAAGGCCAGTTTGATGCCATGGTACAAATACGAGAAAGCCAACCTCTGACGTTATTTAGAGTGTTGTAAAGGATCAACAGAAGTACCCCTGCGAACATAAGATATATTTCAATATTTGCTAAGGCCTTTCTTTCTACATAGATGTAGTGCAGAAAGAAACTATTAGATCTCCAGTAGGTTGGACATTTAAGCAGGAGCATCAGTTCCACAATCATTATGCCTTCTCCTAAAATGGCAAGTCAGTTTATCTTTATTTAAATAGTATCAATTCACAACAGACGTCTGCATTTAACAGAGAACCTTACAAATCCTCTTTTGAGACAGCACAGTCAAGACTTTTTATTCAACTGTCAGACACAGGCTCGAGGGGGATATCCATCTGAGGAGACCAGCCAGGAACAGGGCACAACGACAGGACAGTGAGCAAACACACAGTTATTGGCTGGGCTTTGTGGAACAGCTTCTGCTAAAAGTGTCTTCATCAAAGACTACTCTGAAAAAACAGTAAAGTGGACGTAATTAGCCAAAAAGGCTGAGCCGGATACTTTCCTTTGTCCTCTGTCGGTTTGTAATCCTTTTTTTTCCCCAAAATAGCCTTGTCACACAGTGCTGTCTCTTCGTTCCGACAGGATTTGTGAGGATTACATTGCGAAGAGCGTGAGGAACTGTGAGGTGCTCCGAACTCAGCTGCCTCTGCTCCCTCCCAAACTCCTGACTGCGGTGCAAAGACGGATGTCCTTCTACAGGCCTTCAAAGAAACAGCAATAACTGCCACGGTCTTATTTTAAACTGCCATATCAATGCATTTTTACAGATTATTATTATTTAAGTACTGTATTTCATCACAACATGGTATGGGGTGACATTTTATCTTTTTAAATAAGGAATGTGGAATATTTATTGTATTTTATAATATGAGCGTGAATGCAGTTCCTAAAAAGACAGTCATAAATAAATGATTAATTAAAAGATATTATGACTTGACTGTGAACCGCTTGCTTATTATTTTTTTGTATCCTATTAACCATCTCTCATATGTTTGTATTGAGACATTATTTAACCCTTGTGTTGTCTTTAAGTTAGACTTACACTGGTGGTCTTCAGGGGTCATTTTTGAGTTGTGTTAAGTTCCTGTGTGTAAAATTTCTAAAATATTTTGGGTTCCATGTTTAGCCCTACTTCATTACAATGCACTCATATCAAATTTGCCTTTCATTTTCGTATTAAGGGCCAGGAGACCTTCTATATGTAAACACAAAATATTGAAGAGAAATTTACAGACAAACTGTGATTTTAGTTTTCTGAATTGCATTGGGACGATTGGGTCAAGTGCTCAGTAAAAATGGTCAAAGATAAGTGTGGATGCCCTTTTAAAAAAAATTCTATATAGATAAAACAAATGAGAGCAAAAAGTTACCCTGGTGCTCCTCCGGGTTAATTTCTGACCCCATTGTGTTTGCCCCGTTTTGAAAGCATAGAATAAAATGTCTCAAATATCTTGGATTCTTTTTTTAGTCTGACTTCAGCCCAACACTCTGATACAAAATGTACCTTTTTATTTTGGTATGTAGGACTATTAAACATACTATACTTGTTTATGTAAATGTGTAAATGTGTAAATATGATTTCTTGAATGAAAAAAGGCCCTACAATAAGGAAAATAATTCACTGAATAGATTAGTGACTATTTGGCCAAATGCAGGTGGTATTTGCTCAAATGTACAGTGGAAATTTTTTTTGAATAAATTCATTTTTTGGATGATATAAAAAAGTTACTCTGGTTTTTCTTTAGGGTTTTTTCTGAACCCAGCCGTATTGGAACTAAATAAATACTGCAGAGTTTACTATGCTTCACCTTCAATAGCAACTTAATTCAAACTCCAAATTATTGACCAACAGAAAATATACATCTCAACAATCAAAATCTACCTGGTTTTGCTCTGCTAGTCATTCAGTCATTTAATCAGAAATGACTGAATGACTAATGTCATTTTTAATGAATGAGCTCCAATTAGATTCATTATTAGATAATATGGAATAATCCTTATCTTTTAGCTCCAGGAAGTGTTCCCCATCCAGTTACACTAAACCAATCTGTTCAGGCCAGCCACTAGCTTTTTATTAACCGGTGGATAGGATTAGCCTATAGTGTGCTTGCAAGTTAGAGAAAACTTAATGCTCAGAGAAACACCAGCCCTAACCATAATGGCCCTGTCCCAGAAATAATGCTGCTCTGACAGTTATGCCAATACACACTAAAAACAATTAGACACATTGTGTTTTATTGATTTATTTAATTACAAAGTATAAATGGCCACACATCTTATGGTGTGTTCACAGTTGTAGTTTGTTCATTAGTTTGCACCAAAACAGAAAATTATGTCAGGGCTTTTAATCCATCACTCGCAGCTGGCATTTTAAACTGCGTACCAAACAGAAAAACATGCATTTTTTAAAGGAACACACTAGATGGTGCTGTTAGCCCAAATGCTAATAAGGCATTTTAGCTTCTCAGTGCTTCACATTGGATTTCTTCTTATTTTTCTTTAGTGTGACTATATTGTTTTGTTTTTTCTCTTTTGCAACCTCTGGGAAACTAAGCATTATCTGAATTTATCAATTTATGAGGCTCTTCCTGTTCCTCTTCCTCATCTATGGTCTGCGGGAGGTTCACACATCAATTGAACAGTGGGCCTACCAGAATTCACTTGGAAGAACTTGCAAGTTCGTCTGGATCATTCACACTTATCCAAGTGAACTGCACTAACAGAGCAACCGCACCAGAGGCTGTTTGAACCACAAAACATTGCGTTAGGCCACTCTTTGACAGTAGATGTTCCAACAGCGGTCTTGCTCTTTCACAGCTGGTTTCACACACATGCACATGCACACACGCATTCCCACACAACCACACACAGAGTCTTAGCCGAGGTCTTGCTGTACATTCCTCCCTCACAAGGGTGGAACTGTGCAGGAACTGTGGTCAGCACAGAGACCTTAAATAAACCTCCACAGCTCATACCTTTGCAGGAATAAACTGCATATCAGGCCCCACAGAACAGCTGGCTCACAATACTCCTGCTATATTTAAATGCAAATATTTTGGCTTTTACCATATTATAACTTAAAGTGTTTGCTCTGTTGTCTATCAACAGAACAATTTAATAGGTCACAAATAAGTACACTCTGTGGGAGTCCAGTAAAGCATTGTTTTTACTGATGAAGGAAATCTGATGCCAGTTACCAGTAAAAGTAACCTTTCAGTAAGTCATACTGGTAAACAAGAATGTATAGCTGTAAACCAAGCTCCTCCTCTGCTGTATCCATGTGGACCGTCCTAGACGAGAGCATCTCAGCAGGGTGTCAGCCGAACTCTCTCTCAATACTCTCCATCAGCTCCTCTTCTGATGCGTTGTACAAAATGAGCGGCATGGCCAACGACGGGTATCCTTTACATGTCCTGTGGTGAGGATAAACGTGTCAGTAAAGAGAGAATGTGAACCAGTAGTAGGTGCTCATTCAGATTGCCTTCCCATTGTATATTTAACATCTATTGCTCACTAAAAAACCTAGATATATTTTTTTATTTGACTTTTTATGAAACTATAAAACTGGTAAATTGAAAAATAGTGACTTGAATTTGGGAGATCCAGTAGGTTATGTTTGGTTTCAATGACATTGAAAAAAAAACTGTAATGACAGCAGCTTCAGAATCTGTCCAATGTCCTCCAATCCAACTCACAGGCTTGAACCTGTCCCATTCTAACCTATTTCCAATGGAATCAATCCTGCCTGATAACTGGAATGGAGTGGGTTTTATGCAATGCTTTGTTTCTTTGATTGGTTGTATGTTTTTTTTACAAATTGTGATGCTGCAGAGGCAGTTTGTTCGGCATATGTTAGTATCAAATTGAATGTCACGGTAGTTTAATCTGTGTCTATGTGATCTGCCCCCTGGAAATTAAATTTGAATTGACAGGGACTAGCCTGGACATTCAATGTAGTATCAAACATCAAACAATATTTTTAAGTGAGTGTATAATCACCTCAATATAACCCTGCACTTGTCAATCTTGAAAGAAAGTATATTTGAAGCTCCATAAAACCCAGTGGAGAGGGACATTATAGCTTCATTACTTCCTGTTCCAACAGCTGCCCAGAGAGGACAAACTCAGCACTGCTGGACGAGATGCACACTCATGTTTTTATTTTTGATCACATCACACATTTCTGCACACATGAGTTTGACCTCTTGACCTACATTTGCTGATAGACAACGGCATGTCCCTAAATGGCTTCCGTAGCTGTTCAAGGTGCTCTAAAAAGGTGTGGGAATGCAATCTGCGCTCTCCACACCAGATGACTCCAAAATGCCACAAACACACCCAAACCTTTAACTATAGAACATGTTAATAATGTGATTTGTATTGTTGTCTAAAAGTGACATATTAGATTTAAAACTATTCTAAGTGGTACCCAACACAGTAAAGTATCTAAGTAAACACATATATACTTGAGTTATACTTGAATTACTTGATGATAATTCAATTATTATTCATTGTTTGTGTAGCATTCTGGCTCTGGTTCAACAGAGTAGTATTAGTGTGAGTGATCCAGAGGTCTGCATCATGTGACCGGCACTGGCAATAACACACAGCAATGTGATCCTCAATGGTTTTACTACTCCACTGAGCTGTATCTATTATTTATCACAGCGGTCTACTCACGAGTGTTGGTCTTTGGAGACAGCAGCAGCTTCTAACGGAGAGCATCTGGTCTGTGTGGTCTGAGAGAAGGACTGGGAGAAGACCAGATACAACATCACAGTATGGAGTGGGCATTACCATATATACAGTCTGATAAGAACATTGTATCTTTGAAGGAAGGAAGGAATATAAAAGTCCCCAGTGAGGTGACCCTTAGTAATTAATGCACATTAGTTTGGGAAAGTTACTTCAGAAAACACACTGTACTTACCCTATTTCCACTTGGAAACAAAACAGCTCTTGTATATCCTCTCGTGTTTAGTTCCTGCCCTCCACATGGCTCTGTTGACGCACGTTCCTGGTGGTATGAGCGCAAGTCCTCATCCGTGTCCTCGCTGTTAAGATGGCACAGTCCATACGTCCTAGATCTGACGGTGGTGGTCTTAATAACGGTTTTTTTCTTCGCAGCGTCTTGTTCCGCGTCCTCTTCTTCAGCTGAGCGCTCGGAGTCCTCGCTGTGTCCGTCCTGTTGCGCACGGTTACGCGCGCTACGCAGTAGCGTGTGGATTTTGAATGGTCTGAGCGGAGCGCTGTGTTTGGGTGAAGTGACACCTGTAGATGCGTTCACCCCGCTCACGCACTCGGGCGCCACTTTGTTACCTCTGCTCCAACCGCTGCCCATGTCTCGGGCTAAAGTCCCATGTTCACTATTGCCTCTCGCTGTAACTGCCACTTTTCAGTTTATATAAGTTTACTTGTCATCTGTGTAAGCGCCCAAAAGTTATGTCCAAATTCTCAAAGAGCGGATTTCCCAAAACGCGCAGGAGTGCACCCCAGTTCAGACGTCAGTAAACTTCAATTAGAGCCCACAGCAAGATGTGGAGCAGTGTGTCCGTTACATAACACCACTTCGGCCCCAGACTCCTGCAGACTCCGCCCACTGACCAGTCCTCTGTGTTTTTCTAGGAGAGGAATCACAGGTCTTTTAAACTTTCTAAAGCTAAAGACTAGCTAACTTTTTTTAAGAGCTCCAAATCATTCTGACGGTTTAAACAAGGTGGAAAGCTTACCTTTATCTCCAAAGAGCCCTGCTCTATAAAGAAATGGTTTTAAGTTGCCCGGACAACTCATACATTAGCATCTTATAAACAGAAAATGAATGACCACATCCATTGCTTTGAAACGCTGCAAAGCAAAATAGTTAATCAAACTTAAATAGCAAATGAAAATGTGTAATCCCTAATTTGTTCTTAATGTTTTATTGTTTATTTTTGTTTATTTTTATCTTTCCTTGTTAATTAAAACAAATTATAATACAATAAAATAAAATGTGTGATCCAATACAGAGTCAACAGTTTGCAGATTATGTAGTGTGGCTAAATGTAAACTGTTAAATAGTTTTATTTGTGCTTATGTTTGCATTTTATAATAACTGCAACTTTCATTCATTTTCTTATGCTTATTGCTGTTAGAGGTCATGGGTGACTGGAACCTATTCCAGCAACTTACAATCTTCTGTGAGCCCTTTAGCCATGCCAGTACTTCCTGCAAATAAAAACAACAGAATATGACCCTGCCAGCACTAGACGATACCAGTATATTGGACAGATATTAGTGGATTTTGGGGCTTCTGTCTTCATTGGCATCTTAACTCTCTACTGTAGGCATATACACTGTCATCCATGCACAGGATGAATCATCTGAAGTGCCTCTGGGCTCCCTTTAGACCTGGCCATTGTATATGTTTGTATCTGTAGCCAAGCTAAATGTATCCTTAATGTGTCCAGAGAGAGACTGGGGTTCTCAGGAGAAAAGGAGGTGGGTCTAAGATCTTCCCAGACAACTACCTAGTGATGCTGTCCTTTATTGTCTAAACACTCTCTGTGCTGAGCAGAGATTACATAAGGACAGTGGGCAGTTACTTTGATTTATCCGTATCAACTGTGAGCGGCCCTTTGCCCTGTGTTCTGCTAATAGAGTTAATTAAGGCAGCTGAGGTCAGGTTGTGAGTGAGTTAGTATGTGTCAGTGTGAGTCAGTGAGGCCCCCGGTCCCTGCACTCCCACTGGAACATTCCTTTAACACCACCAGGGCTTCCTATGAGATCTTGCAATAAGCTTTTGTTTGGATCATTTGCGCAAGAGAGAAGATGCATCTCTGAGCCAGAGCTTTCCCACATGAAGAGCGCAGTCCTGAAAAAGGGCTGTGTTTACTGTGTTTCATTAAGTGTGTGTGTATGTGAGTGTCAGACAGCTGTGCAGCCTGTTCTCTCACCTGCTGTGTGAGCAACAGGCTTTCTCCAAATAGTGAACAAGAAGGGAAAAAATAACTGTTAAATCCCAAGTGACTCACAGAGGAAATTCTAATATGCTAATGAAAGACTTTTTTTTATAGTTCAAACAGTGTTTGCTCTCCTTAAATGTATTTTCATCTCAGTCTACTTCATATACTGGGTTGGTCACTTGGTAGAAGGTCTTTCTTACACAAACCCCATTTCATTTGTAAACCCTGGTTTTTAGTTGTGTCTTTCTACTGTATATTTGTCTTTGCATGACTGAAGACAGTTTTATGCTTATCTTTGTTGGTGGGTGAAAATAGAGCATTTGGTATCTGTTCATTTCTCAAGTAAAGACTCAATCATCAGAAGAAAGGCCATAGTATAGCTTTTTTTTTTTTTTTTTTTTTTTTTTTTTACAGAGGAACAACTGGGAGCTTTCCAGCGCACAAACCTGAAAGCCCCACTGATCACTGAAAAGCTAAATTGCAGGAGGGTTTGTCACTTTGATATGGAATCAGTCTGTGGAGTATTTGGTGTTTGATTTGAACAGACATCCTAACACTGTCGTGAAGGCTAAATGTGCTAGGGCAAGTAATAGGCTGCAAAAGGTTTGTTCTTAAAATTACAGCAATATTGTATAATAGCATGATAAGCGACAAGAAAAATACCTATATACACTTTACAAACACATTGTCAGAAATGGACACAAGGTTTGTATTAGACTAAGTATATGTGGAACAATGCACTAACTCCCATCATGGTTCCTGTAGTGTTCAGATGTGCTCAAGAGACCCCTCAAAGGCATCGAGGCACACACAACTTTATAACAATAAAAAGACTGAATGACCAGGATATAAGACGAGAGGACAACAAAGAGCAGCTACTGTTGATTAAAAAACAGTATCAACAACAATTATTCAGACTCGAATGATTGCATTGATTACTCTACATAAAGTTCTGCTGCAGTTGTTAAAGTTTTGTAGAGTCTATAATTACTTTCATGTGGTATTTATAAAGCCTTGTGGTATTGCGCTCATAATGTAGTCATTATAAGTACTTCCTATTACACAATCACTTCAGTTTGGTGATCCAAAGCCCTGTTTTAAATTCTCTCTTCAGAGCATATGAGCAAAACTTTAAAATTCTCTGGATTGTGCAATAATCATAAGAACAAAAGTTCCACTTTAAATGTCATTAATAGAGTTTTGAAGATGCTGACGTGTCACTCTCTGCTCACTATTCTTCTGGTTGTGTTGTATTAAGTTTTTCTCATTTTTTGTTCACCAAGTCCTCAGAAGGCCCCATCTAGATAAAAAAAACATCAACAGCTTCCAGACGAAGGGGAGGATCCTACCACAAGATGAAGGCCGCAGCCCAGATCACATAACTGTGGTTCGTTTCCTCCTTCCAGCTCCAACAACAATCCTCTTTTAGTGCACAGACATTTGAAACTCGACAAGGCTACATCAACACAAATGCATTTTTTAAACAGCGAAAAGTTATGCTGCGGTATTAGGAGTAACTTTATTGGAATAACTTGGCACGTAAATGTGGACAGGTGTTTCTACATCTTTTTATTCTACAACACTTTTTGGACATGAAATTTAAAGGTGCAGTGTGTAGTTGTTGTCTGCATCTAGTGGCAACACTGTGTATTACAGCTGCACACTTCACACTTTTCTTTAATGCATAGGTTTGTGTGTCAGCATCACTTTATGTTCACACAGTGTTCCTGTCTTTGTTTTGTGGCTAACATGTTCCAATGTAATGGGACACAGTATTATTTTTCAGTATTATTATACTGTGTATTATTTTTCAGTATTATTTCTCAGGGGTGCACATGTCCTCCACGTGTTACTGTGGGTTCTCTCCGGGTACTCCGGCTTCTCCCACCGTTCAAAGACATGCATGTACAGGTTAATCGGCAACTCTAAAGTGTCCCTAGTGAATGAATGTGAGAGTGAATGGTTGTCTGTCAATGTTTGTCTCGACTCAGGCCCAAAGCTGCTGGGATAGGCTCCAGTCACCTGCGACCCCTAACGGGACAAAGTGGTAGAAAATGAATGAAAAATTAATATTATTTCTCAGACTACTGTACTACATTTGGTTCCATTCAGGTGAAGTTAACCTAAGAAACAATAGAGTAAGATGAACAATAGTTAGAGCAAGTTATGCATCATGTCTTTAGAACTCCACTCTTTTTGTAGTTTACGTAGAACACTCCCTAGAAAAAGGTATTTGGAATTATCATTATAATGCACTGTGAACTGGTTTCAACCTTTAAGCAACACTTTGTAGCATCTGTCTGGGAGTGTCTAACTGAGCAGCTGATTGGTATTCCTGTAAAATTACTTGGATTCCTGCCCTAATAGTGTCCAAACAGGAACCTGACACAATATCCCTGCTGTTACAGCACCAAGAGAAACTGATGATTTTGTCATGTTAGTCTTTATTATGTCCTGGTTAAGGCTTAATTTAGTCCTGGTTTTAGTCTGTTTTCTTTATTGTCAGGGTCTTGTTTAGTCCAGGTTTAGGCTCATTTAGATTTGGTTTGGGACAGCTGGTTTAGCCCTTATGACGCTTATAACACCTTATTTAGCTCTGGTTCAATGATGTCTTTGTCCGTGCATTTGGTTTTAAGATAGGTTTGACCCTGGTTTGGCCCATGTTTAGTCCTTGTTCAAGCTTTATTAGTTATCTTAGTCTTGTTTTAGTCCTGATTTAGGAGTGCTTGTCCTTGTTCTTGTTTTTTCCTGGTTTAGTGAGGCTGATTTAGGACTAGGTTCTGCCCCTGTCCAGCCCTGTGTTTATTCCTAGATTTAATCATGGGTTCAGATTGATCCATGTTCAGCGCTTTGCCTAGTTCAAGTTTCATATTAGAAGAATATTATGCCATGTTTTTCAGCCTTTAATAAACTATGCATTATTTTAATCAGAGGGGTATAATTGTATCTAATACATCTTTAAATACAACTGGGCCTCTTTTGTGATTGAGCACTGAGAAACAGAGATAGACAAAGCTGAGACAGAAGAATAAGTCCCACCTAGTGACGCAAGGTTGCCATGACAACAGCCTATGCCGCCAGAGGGGATTCAAGTGAAGTGTATAGTCCTGTTTGTCCTGCGGTCATCCCTCTAAGTGTGCACTGTTTGTGAAATAAAGCTCAGAATCAACACTGAAGTACGTCACACACACGACCTTTCACCTCTAGCTCTTGTGTAAAATAAGATATGTGGGTAACATTTTAGAATAGGGGGCACATTTTTATCATGAATTCATGCAAAAATCTAGGACTTCATGCATGACTCATGCATGAGTATGTGCATAGGGTTAAGGTTAGGGTTATGATTTATAATATGATAAAACATGATCATTCCTGGTGAATCATTAGAGTTTAATGCATGTACTAACAAATAGCATGAATTAATGATAAAATGTGGCCCTACTCTAAAGTGTTACTGATATGTGTTCAAAACTCACTGCTGCTCGGTACAGTAACTGCTGGTCTCTATGTTTTGTGTACTGATGGCTTTCTCTGTGTAATGTTGACATCAAGTTTGAGGACGTGACCACTAGGAGGAGCCAGTGTTCAAGAAAATGCTATTGATTCTGTCCAAGGTAGGAAAAAAATATCTGTACTTCTTCTCTAAATATTAAAAGAAGAAGCCAATTGTTATAATATAAGAATAATATATTGTGTATTGCATACACATCAAATATATAATTAAAATGTTGTGTGTTTTTACTTTGTGTCTTAACAAACTTCAATGTGCACCAAACATGCGTCGAGACCCTTCATAACTGAGGTCTCTTCTTCTGAACTCTGGTACAGACGATTAAAATGTGAATCCTAAGCAGAAAGCAAACAAACCCATTCAAGAAGAGCTTCATAACTTTAATTTTCACAAAAAAATACTGTCCATCAATAAAACAAAATGAGCAGAGCACTGAGGAGGCACCCATTAGCTTTTGGGCTGATGGCGCCATCGAGTGTGTTTCTTGAGAAATATCTTGTTTTTGGTTTGGTTGCAGTTTAAAATGCTAATATTAAAATCTGCCCTCGTATGTATTATCATTTTACTTGTATGTGTGTTTTGTTTGAGTAGTTATTACATTGAATACAAAAACCATGAACCCAAAGCGTGACAAACATTGAAGTCTTCATATCTTCATTGTGCACTGCTCGTCTTGTTCTAGTGTGTGGTCACTCCGCCAGTGACCCCTTTTCTGTCAAAAGGCCATGTGATCAACAGAAAACAATTACTCAATTGCTCTAAGCCGCTCCGAGAGCTAAATATCTGTATCTGCTCACTTCCTAATTACCTCCAGGTAAAAGCTTCATTTGGACAGAGGCTCGAGGTAATCAATCCTTGCATTATACCTTACCCGTCTGATAGCATCCTGACTGGAGGCATCAGGTTGGCTCAGCTCGATTTGGGTTTATATACCGCTCCATCGCTTCACTTTTTTACCTGTGTGAGCTTTTTTAAAATACTGAGCATTCATTTGGACATGGCTTGCATAAGAAATGTCTGGACATTATAGATACTTTAATGTTCAGTCATAATATTGCTTATATACAGTTATATACAGAACAAGTTAACATGAATAATCAGATCAAAAGATAACTAACTTTGTATTACTTTTGGGACCTCTGCAGTAGTTTATTACTATTGCTCCATAGGCCCATAGCACTGACAATTAATCTACTGGAGAACACTGTAAAATCCTCATAGCAACTGACTGTCTCAGACTGGTCTTCTCCGGGATCTTCTGCACATTCTTCTGCTTTTGAACAGAAATGTCCAGGGAAGGCATCAGATGGTCTTTCATATTGTCTTTAAGGTTCTGACAACTTGCAAAAAATAAAAGTCAGGAAGCTCTTAAGAGCTTTAGTGTCAAGATGAGAACAGCAGTTTGACGTTAACAGTATAAAGCTCTTGCTCATATTTTGTTGCTTTATTGGAAAGTTAAATACTGTTTGTACAACAACATATGACGCTATATGTAAATATGCCACACTTTGTCAACTGGAAAAAGGTAACTCCAGTGCTTTAAACAATAGCTTTGTTCCAGCTGTTACTGTGACCTATTGAAAGCTAAAGGGTTTGAGTGGATACACTCAAACCCTTTACACACACTTTATTTGACAGAGAAAATCTAAAACACAAATTGCAAAGACCTGTATTGACTCTTTGTGTCAGGTTCTATAACTAGCCAGAGGAGTTTCAATTACAGGACGTTTGAAACGTTCATTCATGGTAAACCTATATCATAAATAAGGAATGGCAGCAAGAGCTCGACTGAAATTGAATGAAACAACGTCTAACACAAAACATTTAAAGCAGAACTAAGTAACATTTTACCTTTAAGTCATTACGATGGTTAACTGAGTTGTAGCGGTGTGTTTGAAGCGTGCACTATCCCTCTCTGGCGCATCTGAGCCGAAAACAGCACATGCAAGTTGAGCTGCTACCAACCTGAAAAACTGCAAGAATGATGAGTGTATGCTCTTAGCAAAGATCATGCCAAAATGGATACACTTTATTTCATCATCAGTCCTGGTGGAGCCAACAAAAAACTAAGAAAACCTTTGTCCGAAGATTCTAGGAAGAGAAAATGTCAGTTAGACCAAGAGAGAGCTCGTTCTCGAGTCAACCGTGACCAAGCATTTACAAAATGGCGTCAGTTCAAACAAAGCAAAGGAGTCAAAACTGTTTCTGATGTTTTTTTTTGTTGTTGTTAAACTGTAAGATAGTTTGCCTAACAACCAGTGGCAGTCTTAGCAAATAGGGGCCCTGGCAAATCTTTGAGAAGGGGACATTCCTCATGTCTGCCTTAACGTAACGGTAGGCCTGGAGGTTGAGAGAGTACTTCAATATTTCAAAACTAAGCTATCAAAATAAAATATTAATTTGATTGCTTGTTATTAATAATAACATGTCACACGTCACCAAATGAAAGCTATTTAATAAAGGTTTGCAGACATTGTCAGACAGAAGGTCTGAGGGTTTGTAAAGTGGGGGGTATGGGGGCCTCCCCTCCCTGTATCCAGGTGCATTTTAAATGAATTTATGAAGATTTTAGCTGCTAAATGGTGAGTAAATTTAGCAACAAAACCATAGAATTGCTCCAGTTCTTTAATAACTGCTTCTGAAGCTCAAATAAGTGCTGTTCACCTTGAGGATTGAATAGTTCATGAGTCTTTAAGATGACAATACTCTTGTTGTGGATTATTGATTTCTGTTCTTAAATAAATCAAATACTTAGATCAGAAAAATTACAATACAGTGTCTAATGATATACATTTAAAAGGAAAAAACACCAGCATTTTGACCAGGACATTTGTTATTTTAAGTTATCTAAAGCCTTCTGACACTGTGTCCTGATCCAGGAGCATAGCCCAACACTAAAGCCCATATTACAGAGGTCTACTCAAGCCATTTTTTATTTAATAAAAATTACATTTGGAAAGCTAGGTTTATTCCTGTTATGCCTTTTTTGTACAACTTTAAAGTAAAGTCTGTGATAAATAAGTTCCCATTGAGTCCCCTCAGAAACTTGTACAATCACTGATGAAATAATGTGATTTATTAATGTGATTTTGATTTATGCTAAATAGCCATGTGCTTTTTGGTTTTGATTTCACTAAAAACAAACTTTATTTATTTATTCCTCGTTATATAAACACTTTTGTGTGGCGTGTAGATTATACTTCGACTGTAGAAATGAGTCACAACAATACAGTAGCAATAGTCTCCACTTGGTTCCCATCCATCTTTGCACTGTACTCACTCAACTGTAAATTGGACACATAAAGAGGGATGCTATTGGAACAGGTTACAACAAATCTACAAGAAATTCAATGGAAGCAAGCGCAAGGCTTTGTTAGAGATTGCTTTCAACAATATCTATTTACAGATGTGTAGTTTTCCTGCCAAGGGTTGAATTGAATTGCTGCATGACCTCATCTCCCAGAGCTGTATAGTAACAACAACAACAGAGCCTTTTTGTGTTTGTAGTTGCATGCCCATCTCCCGCCAGTTAAGCATTTTCAGTAGTGGATTCAGCAAGCTTTGCATACACAAGAGGGTTTTGAAAAATGTCAGATGTGACAGACAGATGTGTTTAATTGAGCGAACAACAGCAATATTATTAGCAAAAATATTAAGCTGTAGTAACTAGCTACTGAATTAGCTTATGTTATAGTTATTATGATAAATAATACATTTCTACTCTAATGTATCCTTCGTTTTTGTATCGTTGTATTGTGTTCCTTTCTCACCAACCACACGGAAAACAACCATTCAGTTAGTTGTCTAGAAACTTTGTATTTAGCTGTTTTATTTTAAACTTCTGTTACTGCAGGACTGGATATGTCTAACAGACTAACTGTTATTAGAGTTCATAAAAATAATATGGAGTAAATACATTACACATGTGGACATTATGATCACAATATTTCAGTTGTGAAGCACTAATACAGTATATGACAAATGTAACAATATTTGGTTGGTATGTTTTCTATTTATGTTCCTTTCCTGCTTCATGGATCATGGCACCTGCACAAACATACTCTACACTCACTGTGCATGCCCCTGGCCTGTACACGGCTGACAGATCTGGTAAAAACAAGTGTAGTGTGTTTTTCAAAAAAGTGCCACACATGTGCACGCCCGTCCTGGCTGCTGTTATATAATGGAACTGTTGATGGCTGGCATCATTATGAGCCCTGTCTTCACCAGTCTCAAAATACGGCTCAAGACTCCGGCAGTATGTGGCGTCTGTGGAACTGTAGGGAGCAGGAGAGGGCTGTGGATCACAGGCTGAGTGTGTGTGACAGGCCACAGACAGTGTGACAATGGGACTTTAGTGCTCAGAGTGTGGAGGAGTGTGGAGAGATACACAGGTAGTAGTGTGTGGAGGAGGAGTGAGCAGCTATGTTACAGTGCACATATTTATATACGTAGCTGCAAATGTCATCTGCAAGAGCTGCACCACATTAGAATTCTGTAAGACTGAGCAGCTCTCTGTGGTTTGATTTTTTCAATCATTAAAGGTATTCCACAATAATAAACATTACAATACACTACTTGACTCTAATGAGCTTGAATGTGACAGAAGAGGAGAAAGAATAAGGACCTCAGTCAGTGTTTTATTCCCAGAAATTAGAAACAGTGATATAACTTATATGAGCAGGACCTGGGAAAATATATATTTCTTTCCCAGTTTCTTTGGAAAGTAATGGTCTGTCCCACTTTTACACACTTAGGAGATGAGTGTCAGCAGCAGCAATGGCATTAACTATGCACCCATCTTTAACAGCTGAGCATAAACCAAAAAGAGTACAAATAAATGTGTATTTCTTCTATATAATTCTTACTAGTTAAAAGCAATGTCAGTGCTTCAAAAAAGTCAACAGTGATTGCACATAAGATTAATTCCTTTATTCCATCATCTCCTTCTGTTTAGTCAGGTTATAAGGTCATGGATTCTTAAAAAAAGCACACAAAGTTTTATAATGGAAGTATGAACAATGAACTGTTATTGTTCATTTAAGAACTCTTGACAAAGAAAAACATTCTTACAAAGAGGAACATCTTTAGCCTGTGTCCTGCTGTAGGTTTGAACAGTGGCTTTTGTGTAATCCAGCTGACATATGGATAGATGCGACAAGACACTTTCCTGTCTGTATCCTCCTCCAGCAGCGGCCTTCACACTGCTTCACACCTACACCACTGCGCCACCTCCTCACACTAACTTTGAAAAACTCAATATTAGCACTAAAAACGTCTTCTGTAATTTTTAAAGTTAATTTTGTGAAGTAAAAACACTGTCTTTGCTCAGCTTGTTTGTAGACAACAGCATGTTCCTGCAGGGCCACCGTAGCTGTTCACATTCCCTTAGAAGGAGTGTGAGGTGTGCAATGGCAATCTGCTCCTTTGCCACCTGATATCACCAAAAAAGATAAAACCAGACACACTATTTCAATAAATGAAAAAAAAAAGTCATTTCCATCTTTGTGTTTTTTTGGAGCATTTAGCTTTGGCTCGTGTAAGTGGATGATTGAGAACTTGCCATTTGTCTCCACTTTTACAAACTCTTTATGTTGAAACTCTTGTGACAAATGTCAGGGTGAGAATCCATGCACTGCCTCTTTTGCAGCTCCTGTCACCGCAGGCTTTTAAAAGTTTAGAAATAAAGAGAAAAAAAAATTGTAAAGTGAACATCTCATCTTCTTAAAGTTTTTCAGCATGTATCATTTAGACAGGAGCTTTCTGTGAAGCTTTCTGTGCCTAAAAATCCATTTGAAATTTAGAATACATTTATTATAATGGTTCTTAAAATTTGTCAAAATGTATGTTATGGCGTCATCTAGGTACAGTACATGTATGTATGTATGTAAAGAATCGAAGGGACCTTTTATTGTGAAATTAAGAGCCATATTTTTTTTAACAGAAACCTGGTTTTGCTGAAAGTTGCACACCATTAGTACGAGGCAAAACTGGGGCTGTCAGGAGAAGCTCTAGACCCAACAGCACCGCCTCCTTCAGTCTTTGTGGAGAATGAGCAAAGAGTAGTTTACTAAATTATAGGAAGTGCTCAACCTCAGGTTCATTCATCACCTTTGTACAGTTTTTATTTTCTTGGTATTATTAATCTAGAATAATACTTTGCATACATAATACATTTTACAGTTTACAAACTAATCTTGTGTGATATAGTGAAGGCAACAGTTTATTCAAACATTTTGTTATATATCTTGTGAAGTAAAAGCTAATTATAACATACAGTGTCCTGTCCTTCAGTTGAATAATTACCCAGGCGCAGCATTAGACAAAACTGATTTTGACACTGCTTTAGACCTTACTATCAATAATTCTTCACAAATAGTTTTTTGGAACCAGAAATAAAAAATAGGCAGTGCTTGAATGAGTCACAAACTGCATAATTAGAAATCATCTCAGACCACTTGGACACATTTGGCCAACTGCTTGAATCAAAAGTGTCAAAGGCAGTCTGAAAGTAAAGAGGCACTTTATTATTGGCTCACAGTTGGATTACACTTCCTCTTGTATCTTTTAACTCTTGATCACAACTGTGCAGTGGCCTGTTGTACTGATGCTACACTGAAAAGCAAGCGCAAACAAGAGCGCAGCGCTACCGAGGCAGAAGTGTGGAATAGAATTGACCGTTCTTGACAAATTACACCTGGTAAGCAAGTCTGAGTGTTTGTAAGATTTATGAGCACGTCTGCATCCACATCTAATTCAGTTGGATACGGCAGACACGGCAGAACGACCCCGATGGTGGAAAAGGAGATTTCCTCAACAGTTTTTGTGAAGACGTATGCACTTCTCCTGTCATTCACACAAGGGTGTAAAAGTTAACAACCTCTGCATATAACAGATGTGCAGTAAACATTCTTACCTACATATGGCAGGTTGTGCTGATCAAAGCTGATGCATGGGCTTTGGGTGAGGGGCACACAATGAGAGCTTGAGATATCAGCGATTCTCAGCTTCATCTTCAATCTGAAACAAGTCTTCTTTATGTTAATTATAGTTTCTAAACCGTACTGCAACGTCCAGCTCAACATTGTTTGGAATGACAAGCTAAAATTAAGCTTGTGTTTCCAGAGTAGGTTGAGACTTTTTCAGAATTTGTAAGCAGCATTTTAGAAACTAAAATTTGTCAGAGCACAATATTTTTTTCAGCGGTCAAATAACAATAAGCAGCCAATATAATATATTCTGCAAAACAAAAAAACAAAAGCAAACTAATTGGCTAATGTCTGTGGATGTTCTCAGTCATCCAGGACATTATCAAGAAAGGGTTTTAACAAAGCCACCTACGTCTAGATACCTTTGTTAAAAAACCTTTCTTATTTGGCTAATGGCAACAGACTGACTACATGTGTGTGCTGCCAATGAGTGGGTAGAGTTTATTAGTGAATGTCTTAATATGTAGCTGCTCTATATATAAGCATTTAGAATTCTTAGAAGCATTTCATTTTTGGACTATGTTAAGCTTGACAGCCAGAGTTATGCATTAATGAGTTTAGGATCTGCACTTCCTCAATATAGAGCTTAATTACATTCAGCTCTTTGATGAGGAATGTAATTCAACCTTATTGTAATTTTACATTACAGAGGGGTTTGGTACAGACCCCATTCACCGCAAAATGAGCCATTAACCCATCACAATGACTCTGAAGCTGTTATGTTAAGGTAAAAATCCTGCAAAGTGCCTCTTTAACAGCCAGGATGTTGATAACTGCTGCTAATTACATCTGAGCTGAGGTGTGTGTCGTGGCTGGGTTTATGGGCGTTGTGGCGTATTACATGGTGGAGCTTTGGAGCTGGGAGAGGGGCAGTGGCATTTATTAGCTGATGGAATAGCCCACATGGGATAACAGCAGCCGTGACATTTTAACAGTGAAGCAGGGCAATTTCCCTGCGTGTCAGCAGCAATGGAGCGCGCTGGTCTTACACTGGACTTTAACTCATCTGGGCTCTAGAGGCGTGCTTTATTCATTCATTCATTCATTCATTCATAGTTTCAGTTTATAACCAATACACAAAAACAATGGTTTGACTAAATAATATTTTGGTGAGGGAAAAATAATTATTAGTATTAGTATTGGTTTTTGATTAATTTATATCTGGAAGCTGTCTGTGTATTTGTGGCATAGTGAAAAACACATTAAAATAGTTATGTTATGATTAGTATGTATGTACAAGTAAGCCTGGCCTGAAGGCCAATCATGACCCAGGGTAAGATTTGATATGGCCCACAGCTTTCCTGAAAAAAAAGATTGTCTATGTCCCACCACCACTGTTGGTCTGCAATAACAATACTGCGTCCATATGACTTTTTTTTTAACATTTTCTTCAGTATGTCCTGGATGACTGAGAACCTCCAATGACAATACAGTTGTATGTTGTTGCATGTTTTGAATTTATATTATAATAATGCATTTAATTAATATTGCACTGACAGACTGACAGTGGCCATTTTGCACCTACAGCCTCTCTGACCACCACCAAACATACTCACTCATTCATACGCCAGTGCCACAGACACTGATACCACTGAGCCTCTGCACCCCTGTCATTCACCATAAATAATATTTCAATTGAACCTGGGGTAAGGATCAGTCAAATCAGGTCAGTTTTAGGTATTTTCTGCACTTAGTAAGTATTAACTCTCCAGATGTGAAAGAATTAATATGACTGTTAATAATAATAATAATAATAGTAATAATACTGTTGTTACATTGCTGTAGTGAGTGGCAAATGTCAGTAAATCATATTTTTACTGCTAATTGATTAAAAGGTTTAGACACCCTGCTATACAGAAGTAACCTTGGTTTGAATCTTGACTTGGACTGTTTGCTATTGATGCATAAAAAAATCCCCAAAATATATCTCAACGTAATTACTCAAGTTTATTAACAGGGCACTACCAGCTAGACCTGCTCCACAGAACATAGTCTGTGTCACAGAACCATCTGGGAGAGCTCCCGTAAAAGCGTTGCAAAAACATTTGCAAAACGGCAAGAACTTTATATAAATACCTGGTCAGTAATTGGATTTATTAACCGCTGTTTTATCCAATCAGACCAGCTCCATATTGTTCACGTTTGTAACGGTAAAATGGTCTCTACATCTTCAAAGTTATTACACACAGGTTCATACTGTTGTTGTGTCCTTGGGCCAGACACTTTTCCCTCCTTGTCTCCAGTGCCACAGCTCTGGTGTATGACTATATGTGATTGTATTAGTGTGTTTGGTGGTGGTTGAAGAAGGCTGTGTGCTGTGTGTATGGCCTGCCCCCTCTCTGTCTGCCCCAGGTGTGAATGTGTGTTACCAGTTTATTTGATTTAAATGAATGCACTAGCTTGTTCCATTTGTTGGGTGCTTTGAACTTAAAGACAGACTTTCCAGTTACTTCTAAACAGGAGATTTGGCAAGAAAGGTCAAAAAATGGCTGCAAGCTTCTGATAGAGCCTGTGTATTGTGGGTAACCATAAATTAATGCTAAATGGAACATAGTAGTCTAAATACACTAGATTCATGATATCATTTTATAAATCAAATGTTTATTTATGTTTTAGTACATTTTACTCTGATATGCACTTTACTGTTGTAATACCTCTGGCATCATTTATTGGCAGTGATTCAAATGACTATTTTCTGCCAGTGCAGAGGAGTTTATTTTAGCACAGGTTACCAATTACTCACGTCTGATCAGTATTCAAGGAACCATCTGGGAAGTGTTTTAGTTTTTGCCAAATGGAAGATAACTCTTGTGTTTTACTCCAAATGGATTAACTTAGACTTGGCAGAAAAGACCACACTGTGTCTGATTTGAATATTCAAAGCTCTGATCTCTGTGTGACTCTGAGATATCTGCTCCTAATGGAGGTCGGCCAGGGGTCAAAAAAATGGGCAAATGAGCCACGATAACTGTAATGAGACTAGAAAATATTTCAGTTAACAAGAAAGTAAAAAGAGCAGGTCACTGAGAGGAATCATAAGCAGCCTCCATCTGCTGTGTTTTGTGGTAAAAGTGTGTGTTACCAGTGAATTTACAACAAGAACTCTCAGACAGACACCGACTTGGCTCAGTTTGATCTCTCTTTCCCCTCGGTGTTCGCTGCATGTTGAAGGATCTGACCTGTCTTCTCCACAGCAGTACAAGGACATTAATGAGAAGCTCACTATTGATTTTCTATGAAAACAGTGCACTGCACTGTTGCATTTCCTTAACCCTCAAGCCCTGAAGCCCAGACTGCCCAGTGCAATTTTTCATTGTTGAGTTTTTCATCTCTGACTCTCAAGATGAAATTTCATTAACTCCTTGCTTCAACATTCAGCATCTGTTATTTTACCATTATTTGGTTTCAGTTCAGCAAAGTAAATTAGTCTGGAAGCAAAAATATAGTTTTAAGTTTGAAAACGTTACACTGCTCAACCAGTAACTTTTTCAGTACAGAGTAGTTGTGTGCTTCAGATGCACTACCACTCAATAAATCACCTTACTCCTTACAGTCTTCCTAAGCTAAAAGTGAATAATTTCCAGTCTTTATCCAGATATTAGCTGGAGGGGGTACATGTGTGAACACAATCCACACATTTGTCCATCTGATTTGAGTTGTAAACCGATGAGCATTAGGTGTAATACCCCATACGCTCTGCCAATCACCCTTCCTCTCAGGAAGGACTATCTCTTGACATGTATGAGAGCAAATCTTGCAAACATCCTCCACACTTTTGGTGTATTTGTAAACGCAAAGCGTCTGGAGGTCATACTTCATACATCTTCCAGTGATGTGTGAAAAGGGCTGTAGAAGTGTTCTGTGCCTTTCAAGCACTGGCCTGTCTATCAACTGCCTTCAACTCCAGAAAAATGCATTCCCTTGCTGGTTAAAAAAAAGTGTTCTGCCAGTTTAAGCACCCCAGACTATGTCTACTGATCAACCAAATGTTGTCATTAAAGATGTATTGCATTAAATGTAATTTATTTCATTCCTGATCTGGTCTTAGTGGTAGTACTAGAAGAAAGATAAAAACCTTGAACATTTCAGCCCTATTTTAAAGATGGAGCAATGCATTTTTGTTGATATGCTGTCCTTGTCTTACGCTGTTTGCACTATGTTAAAAAGGGACAATGAAAAATGCTAATTCCAGTGGTTCACAGAACAAACTCCCATAAAGCAGAGTGACAAGGGCTGTGGTGTAGAGCCCTCAGCTCACCCTGCATCTTACCATGGTCAACCACATAGGGAAGCTTACCCACTGAGCCACAAGGTTACAGCAGGGATTTAGGCTATAAACAGTTGATACTGCCCCACAGCTGTGTCCAGTTAGGTACAAATCCAGAATATATATATCAATAATTTAATCAATCTATTATTTATTGTTTGGTTTGATTTTTACATTTTTTCAAGCCATATGAATTTTTAACCTTTGGAAATAGTAATCTTGCAGATGAATGTCAACATCCTGCGTTCCAAGCTGCATTTTAAGCTTATTTGGGCTCCACAGAGTTGGCAGGTCAAAGCAAACTAAACAAGTGCCATCAGGCCTGTCACACAGCTCAGCTTCATATGTAACTGGTTGGGTTAACCAGCGTAGCATCCCCCGTCATGTCCCAGTCCTTCAAGAATGACATTTACTCTTTCTCTTTTCCAGCGGTCAATATCCATATCATATCCTCCACATCTCCACCCCTGCCTGCTCCCTACGCTCCTCCTCTTCCCTACGGCTCTCAGTCCCTCCTGCTCGTCTTGTCACCATGGGGAGTAGAGCCTTCAGCCGCTCTGCTCCCCAGCTTTGGAACTCTCTCCCCTCTGACCTCCGCAACACAGACACACAGCCACATTTCATATCCAAACTCAAAACACATCTGTTCAGACTGGCCTCCTCACTTCCTCATTATTATTATTATTATCATCATTGCTTGGTCTAACTACATTTTGAGATGAATCACAGGCCAGTCAACTGTCAAATTACAAAGTTTGGGGGTGACTTTCTGGTGAAACTGTCATCTTGTTGTCCTGCTGCAGGTTAAGGTCAAGTCTTGAGCATTTTATTTTTGTCAAGTCAAATCCCAAGTCATAAAAATAGTGACTCTAGTTGACTCGAGTCCAAGTCTTCAAGTCACAAGTCCCCATGACTGTTAGCTAGTAAGTTTGTTCTTTAGAAATTCACTGTGAACCTAGAGGTGGATGTAAGTAGACTGATGAAGTTCAAGGATTGTAGAAGAAGATAGAAACTATTATAAGAAGAGACTAAATCTTAATTAGCCAAGGTAATACAAAAGATGGATTTCCACAGTATTTTCAGGCAGTGATTGGGACAGTGACCCTGGGCAGGACAGGACGATTATGTGCCATTGTGGTGAGTGCTATTGATTTATTGTTCAGTGGTAATGTGCGTTTCATTGTTGTGGATCGGGGTTTTATTTGCTGGTAGGCTACATGCCATTTGTCTGCCATTTGCTGGCTATGTCATACACAAGTAACTTGGCACGTGCAGCTAGTCCAAAACATTCAACATAGCTGACGCTGCTACAGAGAGGCCTCAGTTTTGAATAAAACAATGAAACTGCTCTGGTGTAATCTTTACTGCTGGCCGTTTTAATTAGCGGCGCTAACGTGGCTTCCTTGTTGACAAATGGCTGTGAGGTTTTTGCTTCACGTCCGGCGTTTCTCTGATTGGTTAACATTCCTCTTGTAAACCCTTAAAAGGGAATGCAAGCAACAGAGTACCAGACTAACTTCTTTGTATAAAATAGGAAAAGAGTTAGTGGTGGCTGGACAGGCAACATCAGAGCACTAAAATCCAGCTCAGCTCATGTAGCGAGTGCACTGATCTCTGACAGTTTGTGCACAGACAACAGGTTTTAAACAGCTTTAGCTGTAAAAGTTACAGCTTCAACTTGTTCACCCTTAGTGTGATCTGATTCTACAAATGCTAATATGATGAAACTTAGTAAACACTGTCGATAAGGTGAGCAGTTGTGGTGATAGATGCGTAATTTATTTCTGGCCATAGTCCGAGTCCTCAGCAGGGGAAGCAGGAGGTATAGGGCCTTTTTGTAATATAATAATTTTTTTATGCAGGATGAGAACATTAGAACTGTTTCTCAGGACCAGCCCATCACTGCAGTGATTATATGAAGTGAATTAGAGTGATTACAGCAGAGCAATGTTCTGATCTGACATATATCAGCCACATTCATTATTGATTATTAATTAGGCTAATAGTAGCATGCTTTATATGTTTGCTAATATATTTTTTTTTATCAAAGGAATGTAGCACTCGTAGTTTACAGTAACGCTGCTGTTGCTGTAGTGTGCACTACTAAATACAACAATGCATCTATTCGCCCCTCTGCCCAATATCACTACAATATCTACAATAGGTTTTAGGTGTGAGAGCCTGATCCTACTGGACAGTAGACAGTTCTTTATTTATTTTTTTACGTTGAGAAGATTAAAGAGTGCAAAGGCCAACCTGTAAACTCTGATGTAAACTAGGTCGGTGAACAGAGAGAGTACGAGACGTACTGCTGGGAACATTGAATAATTCAGCCTGGTCCGCCGAGCGCTGATAACACAAGCCCAACAACAAGACAGCCACCACCAAATCTGTGTTTGCCGTCAGACCCAGCTTTTTTTTTTTTTACAAATCAGAGACGTGAAAAAATTAAACATTATGCAGGCAAAAAAAAAAAAAAATGGAAATCTGTGAAGTAACAATGGAGATCAAGTTGAATATGCACTGCTCTGTGATGGGGCTGTTTTAGTTTTCTGTGATCAGATATTTTTGCAGAGATTACCAGTAAATAAAGGTTAAAATGCATAAAGTTTGCTCATACATGCATTTTATTTTACTTATACAGTATATATGCTTACTTATGTACTTTTTATACATTTTTTGGAGAACTGCATCACAAGCAGAATTCAAATTAAGACCGAGGTTGGTTTTGCACTTGAGATGTGCGTAAATTCCTTTATTATTCAACATAAAACTGTCAAATCCAATTGCAGTGCTCCATTGCACAAATCCTTTGTCTTTGGTTTCTTCCCGCATCACCTCACTTTGGGGTTAGGTATCAGTGGATTAAGGATAACTTTGCATTTGTCAGACTAGTTTCACTTTAGAGCAATGTCATTGGTTTGACAGAGGAGCAGTCTAAATAGGCAAAATAGTACATTAGGCCTAAATGGAGCTCCCCATAAATTCTCTAATGAAAAAAAGGCCTAGTCATTTCAATATGTTATGCCATTTTAGCGTTAGCATTAGTTGCTCCAAAATAGGAATTGGCCGCCTTCCCATTTCCCATAAAGTAGAGACCAGGTGGGTGGTAATATGTCATGACATGAACAGACTGACATTACATGAACAGAATGAACAAGTAGCAAATAGTCAACAGGGTCGCAAGAAACATGTCGAGAAGAAAAGATGCAAATTAACCGCCAAAAATTTGCAAAGAATCAAACATGAAGCTACCATGAACCCATTATCCTCTAGTGCTGCCATATTTCACACCTGTAACCTATCTGGAGTGTCAAGAAGTATGAGGTGTTTAGTTCTCAGAGACATGGCCAAGTTAAGAAAGGCTAAAACCCGACCACCTCTGAACAAGACACATAAGGTAAAATGTCAAGAATGGGCCAAGAAATATCTAAAGACAGGTTTTGTGGACTGATGAGATGAGAGTGACGGATCAGATGGATGGGCCCATGGTTGGATCAGTAACGGACACAGAGCTCCACTTCGACTCAGACAGAGGGGGGGTACTGGTATGGGCAAGTATTTTATGAAAGACAACGCTCCATCACATGCATCACAGTTCGCCACTGCGTAACTGGCCAGTAAAGGCCTCAAAGATAAAAAACTAATGACATGGCCCCCTTCTTCACCTGACTTAAACCCTATTGAGAACTTTTGGGCCCTTCTTAAGCAGGAAATTTACAGTAAAGGTAAACAGTACACCTCTCTGAACAGTGTCTGGGAGGCTGTGGTTGCGGCAGCACAAAAAGTTGATTCTGATCAAGAAACTCACTGACTCTGTGAATGAAAGACTTGTGACTGTTATCAAAAAGAAGAGTTTTTTATTTTTTATTTCAGAAATGTTTATTTGTAAATTTTCTGTTTGTTTATTATTCTTACTTTGACAGGTGAAAATTAACAAGTGAGATGGGAAAATCTTTGTTTTTCATTTAGTTGTATAATAATTCTGCCCACTACTAGTTGCCTAATAATGGTGTACATAAGGGGTGTGCACACTTTTTCAGCATGTGAGCTACTAAAATGACCAAATCAAAATTTACATTTACATTTATTCATTTAGCTGACACTTTAATCCAAAGCGACTTACATTGTTCTACAGTAATTACCAGTGTTACAGCCCCTGGAGGCAAGGTGGGTTAAGTGTCTTGCCCAAGGACACAACAACAGTATGAACTGTGGGAGAGTGAGCGTTGAACCGCCTACCTGACGACCACTCTACCACTGATCCACTACAAAAATGCAAAACATATATTTACAAATATATTGAGGATTCTTTATATGTACAATGTATGTTGATGTACCTTGCACAACCGTATGATCCAATATTGCACAACACAACATAATTAGCTAACCCTAACAATAATTACCTTTTTCATACATTTTCTGTCATTACCTGAGTTTACTCTGATAACTTGGACTGAATTGAATCAGTCAGGGATGCATAGTCCGAACAGTAGCGGCTGACAGATGAGGCAAAGCAATTTGAAAATGTCATTGTGGAAAAAAAGGTCCTCCTCCCATTCTGTATGAAAGCGATTTTTGTCTTCTTACTTGGTCCAGCTCCCCAACCCTTTCTTAAGTTTAAGGGAAAAAAACGAGGTTTCAAAAATTTGAGGTAACTCGCTGAAGCTTGTTAGTTTAGCTGCACTTAACGCTGTTTTTTGTGCATGCGCAGTGACCTAAGCAACCTGCGATCTACCAATACTACCTTTGCGATCGCCTGGTAGATTGCGATCGACTTATTACATGGTGTACATGTTGATATTCTTTTAAGAAAGCCAAAACTTGACTTTTACTACTTAAATGTTCAGCTTTGAGGTTTTGTTCACATTTTAGATTGACCAAGAGCACTATAGTTGTAGAATCACAAAATTAATCCTCAAAAATGCCTAATAATTGTGCACACAGTGTATAGGCCTATAATAATTTTAATGTATTTATTGAGGCCCAATTTCTGGGTCACATTTAGGGGCTGGGAGTTAAGAGCCAAAGCGTGACTTGTGGAGTCCTTTGTGTTCAAGTCCGAGTCTAAGTCCGATTCTTCAGTTCTCAAGTCTGACTCGAGTCACTTGTGTCTGAGAATAAACAAGTCCAAGTTCGAGTTCAAGCGATACAATGGCAAGTCTGAGTCTAGTCATTGAGGCTTCCAGTCGAGTAACGAGTCACAAAAATGAGCCTGATGACTTGATTCTAGTCCGAGTCCAGGACTGGAGTACTCCGTCTCTGCGAGGAGGAGGGGACCAATCCATGATCAAGGCCAGATTGCTCTGAATACATTGGCTAATGTTGCCCTGAAGTCTTTGTTTTGGAGACTTGCCTCTGATTTACTTTGATCACCTTCCTAGATCTTCTGCCTACCATTGAGCCACTCTCTTAAGACCACATCAAGCCTGCCTAAGTAACCTAGCCAAGCCTAATCCAGCAAAGCCCAGACTCTAACCTGCTTTATCTTGAGTGAATCTGGACCCTCTAAAAGCCATTGCAACTCAGCAGTACTCCATGTCCAGTTCATTTAGAGACACTTAAGTAGCACTTGGGCACCAGCAGATTATGCATATGCAGTTTAGTCCAGGAGTTAGTCAATCACTGTTCCATTAGGCATGACCATTTCCTGCACACCATCTCCAACACATGACTATCTGGCTTTAATTTGAGCCAGCAGTTACCACAGCCCTTATCTCATTTATATGGTAATAACGACACTGATGTGGTTGCCCAGATTGCGAGCTGAGCAGGGATGGCCTTATGTGGCTGGGGCCTGTTCATTGTCCTGCCTGACTGCGCTAAACGCTAAAGAGGGACCACTGTCTGAGTGTGTGTGTGTGTGGGGTTAATTTAGTATGACATATTGTTGGTACCACTTAGAGGTAATACATGCTCTTTTGTTTCAGGATGCGTGCACAAGGCATAGCTTGACCTTCAGCTGTGTTTATTAGCAGCAGGGATGATGTCCATTACGTCGCAAAGCTATTTTTAATGGCTTCACAGCAGAATAAAGGAATAAAACACTCAACTAAACAGCATAAAATGACACAGGGTCACATTTTGTTATTTAAGTCACCAGATAGAGACCCGAAATTTTTCATTATTAAAAAAACAGTTCATGTGCAGCATGAAATGTGGTGGGGTGGTTAGAACTCCTGTCTGACAGCGTTTAGGTCCTGGGTTCAAAGCAGGACTTTTCTGTGTGAAGTTTGCCCCATGTCTGCATAGATTTCCTCCAGATGTTCTTGCCTTCCGTACCGTGTGAAATCCTGCACAATGGATTCCCAATTAGAAATTTCAAAGAGATGCTTTCCTGGTTCAATAAAGGCAACATAATAAAAATTACCAAAGTTTGGGTGCCTCAGTTGCACTAAGGGGTTAGACATCTGACAAGTGACCTATCCTACAAGTTACATTAGAAGAACACTATTAAGAAGAATACATGAGCTGTACAAAGTACAGCAGTTGTCTGAATCTGGATGTTGGCAGCATCTGCATGTAAGGATGTGTGTTCATGTAACACGTTAAACTGTTGAGACGCAGTGTGACCCTAGATCAGTCAGTGACTGGTGTCTTGTGGCTGTTCATAGTAACCCATCAAACAGGTCACCTCCTTCATTTATATAGGCGTGTACATCAATAGCAACCTCAGCTGGCACACACAGGTTGCAAGTGTTTGCGCTAGAGTCAACTAGAATCTCCATTTTGTCAGGCGTCTCCAACTGTTTGTAATGTTAATGACTGTTCATTTTTAACCATTTAATCTATTCTCAGGTACGGTATCACCTGTTGGTTTGGAAACCTCACAAACCTAAATCTCAGATTTGCAATCTTGTGAAGATGGTAGGTAAGATTATGACCCTATAGGGTATGTTTAAGCAGACTGTTATCAGACAAGCCAACAACATCCTATCCTATACATCTCATGTACTGTCCAAAGAATGTTTTATTGAAGTTATAGAGGAGGTACATGGTTCCACTCTGTAAACACAATTGGCTCAAACATCTGTTCATCAATCTCTCAATAATGCTCATTAACGAACCATTGGTGGGGAATGAACGAAAACAAAGAAGGCCCTTGAGGTAAAGGTAATTCTGTGATAGATGGATAGATGTAAATGTGTACGCATGTGGGCATGTCATGTTCTGTATACATATACTGTAGATCTGCCAATTCTGTTTTGGCGCATCATGAGATGACAGTGTTTTTAGTGTTTTAACTTGTCTTATTTATTTATTTGCTTGTTTTTATGTGGTGCTGCAACATTGCCTGTTTTATCCAAGACAAATTTCTCCTATGGGAGACAATTAAAGAAACTTTTGACCTTTGTTCAGTGAAGAAAGAGCTTAGTTTATCCTCCATGAGCAAATGTTGAAACATTTATTGAAAATAGATAAATGTAAAGTGTTAAGTGTCAAGACCATTGAAGAGATAGTTTGGAGTGATGTGTTCTCTGCTGTTTGAAGCATCGTGTGGTTTTACATCTAACATGGATGACCTCTCTTTATGTGATGAACATGAAACTGCAGCAGAAGTGAAACTGAATGGCCACTGCTTCATCAAAACCTTGCCAGATACAGTAAGGTCACCAATAAAATCATCCACTAAGCACTAATGTCTTCAGTTAGCCTTCTACGCCTGTCCCAGAATGCCACAGCCTGAAGTTCATGGCAGCCTTTAGTGTGGCATGCTGTCTAGGATTATCTGTGATTGACCTTTTGCTGTCTGTTGTGAGATAACACCAATAACAAACGCTGGGGCTTGATTGCAAGGTTACATCATGAGGTCCTGGCTGCAGTCAGTACAGTCATTTAGTCATGTGGTTTATGGCTTGGCCTAATTCTAGTTGGAATGTGAGAAAGACTTTGAGATAATTTAAATTGGCCCCCTACAGAATAAACACTAACTATATCAACATTGTTTTTATTTATTTATTTTCCTTGCATATGAGACTCGAAATATGGTTTAACCAAAAAAATAATATTCCAGGTTTTCTAAGACATGGAAGAACCCTGCCATTGAAACAAGACACAGAAGAATGACAGTCAAAAGTGACAAGGCATGGAAGTCACTTGCAAACTTCAGATTTAAATTATGGAAACAGCATAAAGAATCACTTTTGACAATGTCAAGACAATGCTCTTGATGCTTTTGATGTGTCATTGCCACAGCACAACCCTCTGCTTGGAAATTAAGTGTCACAAAAAAATTAACAAATTTCACAAGAATCCGAAATTTGCTGGCACGTTTTGTCCTAATATTATAATGTAAACACTAAATCTATGTTGGAACAGTAATTTTTGAATAAGAAGTTTTAATAAGACTTGGTTATGTTGCAGCAAACCAACAGAGAGCATTAATCAAAGTTAAGTGAGTCACATTTTGATTGTATGTTTGGATTATAAGCAGTATTATAAGAAGTCATTATAGTTTCACAGCTTACAGTCTCACACCTTATCCAAAACTGTTAAATCAAAATCCATTTGTTTTAGATGATTTTTAGCTTATTACTTATTTTAAATAAGTCTGTCATACCAGATCACTGACTCAACTTGCAGAGAAGAGTGGGATCTCTCTGGACTCATGACTGCTTCGTGACATTGCACCCAGTGGTCTTTAGATGGCACCCATCTTCAAAACTCCATTAGGCTACATGTAGTTTCCCTCTGATTTCACTTGGACCTCAGTGGTGGGGATCATTCACAGAGCACTCTGGCCGTTATGCATATTCCTAGTACTCCAGCCAAATGTCACAAGACTATTCCGTAACAATAATGGAGCTTGAAGTCTGAGGACAAGAGGGCCCAGACTGAGGGCAGTAATGAATAGCTGACCATCATTAGCCTGACAAATGTTGTGATGGGCACCCCTCTCAGAGGCTTTATTTCACATAATGTCTGCTTTGACTTGATGCAGTTTGACAGCTCATCAAGTTCAACATGTGTGCCAGTGAGATAAAGAGAAAAACAGATTCAATATTGTACTCTTTGCCTGTAGAAATTGTTTTTTCCTAAGCCACTAGGTGGCTTTCAGGGTGAACCAATACAATACATCAGGTCCCACAGTGTGACATAATAACCCTATATGATTGCAAAACATCACGTGATGAGACAGAGGCTTAAGGCACTTAAGGCCAACTGGTAAAGCTAAGGCCAAAAACACACATTAGACAAAGCAAGCAAATAACACTTGCAAACTGTAAGGTTCTGTTGCTTTCCCATCATCCAGGCAAACAAACTAAAAGATGGTGCTGTAATGCAGTGCATTTTGTTTAAGGGGTTCCTGGCCTGCAAAGTTTCACTGTGGATAAACTGTGGTATATAATAAAGAGGGGTTATTCTTGCCTTTTAAAGTCAGAAAAACCTTTATTATTATGCATGACTTTTGATAAAATAAAACACAAAGGAGGAAAAGAATGAAAGCAGTGTAAGAGCTAACAACACAGTCACATAAGTCTTTTATTAGAATCAGCTGAATGAAGATATAAAACCAAATCTTAATGACATCTTAATGATCAAGCGTGAAAATGTGTGCTACTAACATTTGTTTCGGCGGTAATGCTGCGTGTTTGACAGCGGGACGGAGGAGACTAAATGATGTTGTTTGAAGGGCTGGCGTGCTTCAGAACACGCTCCGCTGGTTGAGTTTATTGTAAATATAATTTATACCTGACATTCTTTGCCACTCTTTCAGGGGAATCTCAGCGCTGAGCGCTACTGTGAGCTGGCGTCAGCCTAATTACTGGGAATAGTGCCTGTCAGGAATTTAGGGCAAGACCTGCAGAGTGGCACAGACATTAACATAAAGAATGTTGAAAGAAATTTAATGGGATTTTCAGCTTTTTAAGAGAATGGAGTGACAGAAAAGTTGTGGCGGATACAGGGAAATGCAGATGTATACTGCTCATTCTGACAACAAACCAACAGTGTTTATGGGCCACTGTAAAGCCTAAGACATGCTAATTTTCTCTTATAAATATATATCGACATACATACGGCATTTCCTTAGTGACGTAAACACGGACATCTGTGCGGTCTCGTCAATATCCAAAAAAATATTGCTTCAGAAAGACATGAACATTAATTGTATTTTTAGGCTAAATATGTAAATGCTTTTAAAAAGACAACCTATTTTTATATTTTCATAAATAACTTCCTGCTACGTTTTACTCTTTGATCAGGAGACAGGAGAGGGTTGCTTTGGTATGTGGTATTCTTTCTGCGAGTTACAAACCTTGGTGAATGGTAAATGGTAAAAAATGGTAAATGGTTTGCATTTATATAGCTCTTTTTAGTACCCTTCTCTGGCACCCAAAGCACTTCATATGATGTCTCCATTCACCACATTCACACCTGAGGCAGTCAGACAGAACAAAAAACATTGTCAGCAACAATAAAGCAGTGAACACAAGCCACAATTGCAAACAGTAACTAACTATTATTGAGAATCAACTTTTTAGACTAAGTTTAACTGTTCATTCTCCACATCAAGGTTTTGGTAAAATACAACTGGCACAGTCCCATGTGAAATGTTCTAAAAGTAACGTACAAGACAGGCCAATTATTCTTTGTGCAAATATTATTACACTGTGCGAATGAGAACCGGTGCACATAAACCAGTGTCATTTTTAAGGTTTAAAGCTTAAGTAAGTTGCACTTTTTAGGGCAATAAACGAATTATGTAACTAATGAGTGCTTTTGGCTTAAGCTGCGTTTGGACTGGTTTGGATGATGTGGTCAGCAGAGTGCAGCTGAGCTCCTACATGCATCAACACATCAATACACAGAGGTCCAGCTGAGATCAACAGTGGCTCCTCACTCTCTCCTCAAACAGCTGCCCAGATGTGGGTTAAGGGCTGCAGGCCAAGGGGTGAATTCTGACCAAGAATAACATAAGCCCAGTTCTACCAGCTTGTTCTAATCTTGTAATATTGTAGATTACTGTTTAGTAAAACTCAGGTTGCAATGCACCTTTTAAACTCAGTTTTGTCTGACATGTGAACAGTTTATATTTAACCAAGAGTCGTACCAGATACTTCCTTTGACATCATCGGCCATTTCTAGGTCACAGACCCAGCTCCTGAGGCCATCTTCATCATTTCAATTATTAATTTGAAAATTCTGGTTGTAGCAGTGGAGCAACAGACACACAACAGGACGGATGCTATATTGAACAAAATGGCCCATCCCCTGCACTAAGTTTCTGAACAACAGAGAGTAGCCAGTGGACGTCTGAGATCAGTGAGCTGCAAGACAGAACGCCACAAGAACTTCCCGACTGTCATAAGACTGTACAATCAATCTGTCTGTGGCAGATGAAGCCTGAATTAATTAGTTTTTTGATATATTTGAAGAGCAACTGACTTTCCCCCTGGGAATTAATACGTTTGGTTAGCACTTCTGCCTCACAGCAAGAAGGTCGTGAGTTCAAAACCCAGCTGACTCAAGCATTTAAGTCGGCCGACTTTGGTCTTTCTGTGAGGAGTCTGCCTTTCCTCCACGTGTTACTGTGGGTTCTCCGGGTACTCCGGCTTCCTCCCACCGTCCAAAGACATGCATGGATTATGTTATGTCATGTTAATCGGCAAAGTGTCCCTAGTAAATGAATGTGAGAGTGAATGGTTGTCTATCACTATCTGTCTCTAAATGTAAGCCCTGGCCACTGTCTAGCATGTACCCCGCCTCAGGCCCAAAGCTGCTTGGATAGGCTCCAGTCACCCGTGATCCCTAGCAGGACTAAGCGGTAGAAAATGAACCTTGTTGGTGTCATAATGTAATGTGTAAATAACTTTTAACTTTCCTAAAATCTCTTCTGGCTTCTTGTGTGTGTTCCATACTGTTCTAAAAGAGTTCAGTTTTACCATGGCATTTCTAATAAGGGCCTCTTCACACGCACGTTGCCAAGGTTTGCTCCTGGAGAGAGCAGATGATTAAATATTAAAGCGGTACAGCCTGCCACAGGGCCGAGCTGTGTTCATGCAATAACAACAAGCCTGTTTACTTACTCTCGGCCTGCACTTGGAGTCGTGAGCCTTTATTCTTTTACTCTGAGAACCTTAAAAAAAGTAGGACACACTAATTGAAAAAGGGCTTCCTGTAACTCTTGCCCACAGAAATGACAGTTCCAAATATACAGACTACCAGCAACTACAGGTAACAGTAAGGGCTGGATAAAGAATACGCACTCTCAATTATAACATCGAAAAAATAATAAAGTTGTCATTCTAAAGTACGTTCTGCAGCTAAAGAATTTGAAATATATAAGACAGGGTCAGCTTTTGTGTTGTGCGTCATACATTCCAAGGATGGTAAGAAGACCATCCACATTTTTACATCGCACTTACATTGATTTCCTACAGGGAGGACACCAGATGCTAAATTGCACTTTTCCTATTTCCACTATTCCACGATAGCATTAATTAGACTTAGTGAATAATGAGCTGAATGTATAAAATATTGCCTCTGTGCCAATGTGATACTGACCAAAAGAAGGATGTTGTATGTGTATGTATTCAGCTTGGTGTGCCTGAAAACCCAGGGTGAATCCAGTTTATTAGTACATAGCCCTAATTTCATTGTTATTTTGTTCAGTTTGGGGGAAGAAAGTTGTTGGGTTTATGCAATAAAAGATAGTAATAAATATGAAACCACCAGACCTATTTACAGTGCAATTTTACATACCCTGACAGAAATTGTGATGTATATATATTCCTTTGGCAATTTTTCACTATGAATGATAACACAAAAACTAAACTCATAGTTAGTGGTTGGGTGAAGCCATTTATAGTTAAACAATTGTGTTTACTCTTTTTAAATCATAATGACAACAGAAACTACCCAAATGACCCTGAAAAATAGTTTACATACCCCAGTTCTTACTACCATCTATTGCCACCTTTAACATCAATGACAGCTTGAAGTATTTTGTGGTAGTTGTGGATGAGGCTCTTTATTTTCTCAGATGGTAAAGCTGCCTATTCTTCTTGTCAAAAAGCCTCCAGTTCCTGTAAATTCTTGGGGTGTCTTGTATGAACTGCACGTTTGAGATCTCCCCAGAGTGTCTCAGTGATATTGAGGTCAGGAGATTGAGATGCCCAGTCCAGAACCTTCAGAACCTTCAGAACCTTCTGCTGTAGCCAATGACCGGTCGACTTGGCCTTGTGCTTTGGATCGTTGTCACGTTGGAATGTCCAAGTACATTACCATGCGCAGCTTCAGGGCTGATGAGTGCAAATTTTCCTCCAGTATTTTCTGGTATTTTCTGATGCTACAAAATCAACAGATTCTGTAGTCATCTTTAAAAAATGCCTGAAAACACATCTCTTCCGTCAACACCTGACTGACAAACACTAAATTCTACTTCTATTGATTCCTTTTTCTTCAAAAAAATAAAACTTTCTTATCCTTAGCTTTGTATACTGTGATGGGTTCTAACTGACTAGTTTTTTGTGCACTTGTGCATTTTGCTATCTTGTGTTCTCACTTGTAAGTCGCTTTGGATAAAAGCGACTGCTAAATGACTAAATGTAAATGTATGTAAATGTATAAGATTCTGCATTAATCTTTTCCTGTGCCTTTGTAGCTCACACATCCCCAAAACATCAGATCCACCTCCATGTTTCACAGCAGGAATGGTGTATTTTTCATCATAGGGCTGGTTGACTCCTCTCCAAATGTACCGTTTATGGTTGTAGCATTACAAAAGGGGTGTGAGGTCTGCACCTCAATTTGCACTTTGGCCAGTAGATGCCACCATAACAACCCAAAATTACCCACCTCACCTTTAAAATGCATCTTCACAGTCCCCATTCATAAAGTTCTCGGAGCCCCTATAAATCCTCTTTGTTCACATTAGACATATTAAAGCAAATAAATCATACAAATTAAATGAATAAAATGTGTATTCTCAACATAACCCATTGTTTAGTGGTCATATTAACTCAAATATTATAATACATATGGTCTGCCTGTGGGGTCTTCCATCTTAAGGTCCTTAAGCCCACCCCATTGTAACCGCCCTGGTTATATTTGAATTTTGAAAAAGTGACTTCAAAAAGCAAATAATAATGTCATGTAATGTGGAGCGGTTGTATGGGCTACCACACAAACGGTTGCTATGGTAACAGAGCTGAGACGAAGCATTTAAGAAGAAAAGGAGCCTTCTGAAAGCAGCAGTAAAGTATAACACCCTTTTAAATAATGACCTCTTAACTGTTTCTTTTATTTGGGCTTATAGAAATATTTCTCAATGGAATTTCTCCACTTATATTTGGGAACACCATCTGCCACTGTGTCAAAACAAATGCAGGAGGGTATTTAACTGCAGCCTGGTTTGAAATTTAATGATACCAGAGTCAAACAGGAGAAGGACAGAACCCCGCTGCATGAACTGAATCGGTAAAGACACCTGCGTACAGCGGGAATGTTTTTATGGACTCTGGACCCTGGACCCTGGTGAAGTGAAAAAGCTGATATTTATGACCGCTTAAAAGCTCTGATGACCAGAGCGTAAAGAGTTACAGCTTTGCCCTATGAGATCCTTGAAGCCCTTTTAACTAAATGTGTTTGTATTTTTTATATCTCAGTGCCAACCTCTATTAGTATCATGTCAGTAAGTGCCCTTGACTCCAGTCGAGCCGAGCTGTTCCCGTTCTCTGTGTCTGGATTGAATTTACAGTCCAGGCACAAAAACACTGCTGTGCACTGAGCAGGACGCATGAAGGGTACAAACTTCTACTTAATGTGCACTTATTTAAATGTCCTGGCTCAATGAAAAATAAACAATAGTCCGACACTCTTGGCTGAATGCATTCCACTTGGAAACATAGTCCTTCAGTTGTTTTAGTGACGACAACTGCTATTTTTGACTGTCAAAACATTTATGTTTTACTTGTTGTTTGTTTTTTCATATGTTTTCAATTGCTTTCTCAGTATATTTTATACATTGAAAAGCCTTTTATACATTTTTATAAACGCACACACTGTTATTGTTGTTCTCCAATCAACATAGTTACAGACATTATCAAGGCTTTTAATTAGGATACGAGTGTTCAGTACGTACCGGAAACTTTAACCAATCAGATGAATGGTCACGAGAAACGTCACAAGATTTTGAGATAGTCTACACCGCTTGTCAACAAGGAAGTATTGTCTATTGATAAAACAGAGGAAGAGTAGAAAAGGGAAGCAACGTGAAACATGGATAAATACAGGCAATCAGTGTTTAACAAGGCGGAGACAATTGCAGAATGCTTAAGTTTGTAATTAAAGTCAGAGCTAAAAGTTCACGACTAGCTCTAAACTCCATTTGAAGTTTAGAGCAAATGTTTTGAAGTAAAAGCAAAGCAGGAGAGGTCCCTAGGCTGCTTTTGGGGTGAGTGTCCAGCAAAATGATATTTTTGTGATATCACCCAGAAAATGGTTGCTACATACAGCAAATCTCTAGGATACATAGAAAAATGACAAGTGACTGGTCATTTCTGGTCAGCTCTGGTAATTTCTCTACTGTTGCTAAAAAAGGGACATTCCTCAGAACTCTAGAGCTACCTTATTATGGTAACATTGCTATAATGTCAGTTTCTGTTAGATATAATCAAGTTTGCAAGTCGAGAATAACTTTTAAATATTAAACCTGCATGTTTTCTCTTTGACAATATGTAAATCAAAAATTTTCCTTGCTCTGAACCTGTTTCTTATGTATGTTACCTATCTAATACAAACTATAATCTGAAATTGGTTACTCGCAAAGCAATGAGTACAGAAACTTTAGACTCTCTTTGTGAAGTTAGACTGCAGTTCTTATTGTTCAAGGCGATGCACTTTACATGAGCAGCTGAGTGAAGAGCCTGCGTGGGTGGCTGACTCACACCGGGATTATATGTGCAGCTTCATTAAACTATTCAACCATACTGTAGGCCATTAGCTTCCTCAGTGAAAGGTAGCTAACACATATTCCTCTCAGCAGTAGGGAGGTGCTCTCTTTTCCTTCTCAGTCGCTTTATGAGCAATTTTCTACCTGAGAGCGGGAAAATCATCAGCAACATGATTGGATTTGACAGAAAATATTGTTCCCAAGAGTTTAGGGGGTTTAACATGAATTTAATAAAGCAATAAGTGCTGTTGGCTCCAGAGTTTGGGCTTTATATGGATGTAACGCTCTCAGTAAGAGTTTTACACGAAGAGTACAATGTGTTTAGTGAATCCAAAACATTTTAAAAGGTCACTCTGTGCTCTGAACATTTATTTTTTACCCAGATTAATGTTAATCCAATAGTGTCCAGACTGATCACAAAGCCTTATCAAAAGATAAACAATATAATTGAGAGAAAAAGCATATGAAAAACATAGTGGTACATTTTTGTGCATTGGTTTGTTCTACTGGCTAGGGTTAGGGTTTGGAAAGTGCAATAAAAAAGTGTGTTTTGTGTTTTTTCTATTGAGTTTATAGAGCCAACATTTACTACAAATGACGACAGAATTCAGGAAGTGAATATAGATTCAAAATGAGCAGTAGCTGACTAGTAATGCTAATATCCTGTAAAGTGCTGTATTTACAAAAACATACAGTAGGCAGCAGCCTGCCTCAACTACAAACTCAGCTATGCTTAAAAGCTGTCTTGTAAAATCAAATAAATTACAGGTAGACTTTTAGAAAGTTGTAGCTTCCACGATTAAAGCATTGTATTATTACGACCGTTTCAGATGAAAGACGTGCAATTGTGGAAAAAAATCTGCCATTGTAGCTTAAATGGTGATCGTAGAATGAGGCAGGGACAAAAACGAACGATAGAACCGTATTATGACTAAAGACAGGCTGCCACAGATATCAAGCAGTGTCAGAAATTTGTACTCATTAGTGCGTCTACACTGGGGCAAAAGCACCAAACACAACAAAGGGGCCATCTTTGACTTGGACATTCATTTATTAATTTTCTCCTTATCCTTCACTTGTGTCAGGGGGCTGGAGTTTATCCAAGAGGCTTTAGGCCTGAGGCGTCCCAAGCCAAAAATTGCAGAGCCAAAATTGAGAGACAGACATTTACAGAAAAACATTCAAGCTAACATTAATAAAATCTGTGCGTTTTCAACATTTGTTCAATATTTGACTGTCTTTGGTACTGATGTTTTGGAGGTTATTGCCTTATATGGCTCTTGAGCAGAGCAATATATTTCCCTCAACCTCTGTTATTGACTGTCACTGTGTCGACCCTTCAGTTCTCAGTCCACGCCCTGACTGAGTTCAAATGAGAAGTGCTATGGCGTTCAAACAATGAAACCTTGCTTGTTGGACCCAGAAAGACGTCCTGTACTTAGATCAGCAATCCTTCGAGCCCCTAAAAAGTGCAGCCTGAGCCTCTCTGGAAAGATTAATGACCATTGATCCCTGGTTCTGTTTTCCTCTGGTCCCCAAGAGCAGTAAAACCCTCATTACACACTGTCTGAATCTTTAGGTTACCCCCCCTGCCCAACCCTTCCAAGGCCAAGGGCGAGCTTGTGTTCAGCCAAGTGTATAGAGGTTGCTGCAAATCCCATTTATAAAGGAAACACATTTACAATATATGAAACATACAAATACATTTACTAAGGCACAGCGCAAAACCATGGTGCATTTCAAATTTACTGAAGGGTCACATTGCTGTTTAGCGCAGAAAAGGTTTAGGCACAGGAAAAATCTATGCTTTGAGAGTCTGTGGCTGGCTCACAGAAAGTTTTGTAGCTCCTTTCTGTAGGCCTGCTACCCAAAGGAGCATTATCCCTAAACATGGATCATCTGGAATAATATGCCTTTGGTTGATTTGTTTCAGTATTTGTGCTGAAATTTTCCTCCACTGAAATGCAATGTAAATTTTTTTGCCACTTGTAAAATGGTAAATATGTTTCATTTAATGTACCAGAGTTTTGATGGTTGCTCTTTATTATACTTTCTACTTTGTGTGTTTAGAAGTAAACCATGTACATATGCAAAAGTGACATAAATCAATGCATTGAAAAGTCACTAAAAAGTGCAGTGTGAATTTTTGAAGAGACATGCTCTCGAAGTCTGGAACGCACTGTGCTGCCGCTCTTTTGCAGATGAATCGAGACGGCGATAATCATCTGTATTTGGAACACCCCGTTAGCTTCTTTTCTACCTGACCTTTCTAATCAAAGAAACATTTTAAAGCACAAGGGCACAGGGTCATTGCTGATATGGAGCTCTGACAGTAAATTACCATCTGCTGGAGAATATTCCGGCTGTAAATCAGCTGCTGCTCCGTTCAGATCTGAAGGTAACGCTGTGGCTTTTGCCCCTAATGGTCTTTGATGCTGTGAGAAGATTTGAAGTAAGAGTGATTAAAATGTAACTGTGTTTGTGGATTCTGGAAGCAGTCCTGAATCATCGTCATTGTGAAAGCAGCTTGTTTGACATGAATTAACTACTCTTAGTCCAAATCAATACCTGAATAATTGCCACAGCTGTTGTGAATAATTATTTTTAATGATACTATCTTTGTATATATGGATTGGAGATTCATTTTGGGTTGACGTTCTGAATGTTTTGCACTGACTATAGCAATAATGATATATTATATACTCGATCTGAGGCTTTTATTTTGTCAGGATCCCAGGAAGTGTAGTGTTGTCGTAAATGTTACCTTTACTTTGCTACAGAGGTACTTGAGTATATAGTTTAGCCGTTGGACGTAACCGAGATGCTTTTTAAAGACATGAATTAAACATGCAGATGAGATGTGTTTATGGTCCAGGACAAAGCAGATTCTGGGAACAGTAATATACGTCGCAAGAACAAGAAATTTGTTCTTGTTCTTGTTCAAGAACATAATGATGTAAGCTGCCTTGCTGTTGTGCAGTGCAGTTCATGCATAGCTTTTGGAGTTAAACTCTTTAGACAAAGCTTGAAAACCAACAAAATTTTATATCTCACAAAATCACCATTAGGGCAAGGTAAGGCAAGCCAATTTTATTTATATAGCACAATTCATACACTGTGTAACTCAAAGTGCTTTACAGAAATAAAATACAGGTTACAAGATTTAGAATCAAAACAGGAGGAAGGTTTAGCTCCTCTTTAAGACTCTTTAATACCTTAATTTTCCCAAAATGGATTTATCCACATTTAATACTTTTTAAGACTTTGCGGACACACTCAAATATAACCAAAAATAGTGGAATAAATACACACATACATATTGTCACATATATATATATATATATATATATATTGTCAACATATTGTCACCGGGCAGACAGACACCCCTGTGAGGTCGTCCAAAAGGCATCCATCCAAAACAGATGTCCAAGCCACGTCAGGGGCTCTTTTTAATGAGGAAAAGCTGCAAGTACCTCCCGGGTGTCCAAGCCCCTTACATCATGTCTATGGCAGTGTTGTGTCGAGTCACCAGTTTGAGTCCAAGTCACTTTCAAGTCCTTAGTGTTCGAGTCATCAGTTCTCACGTCCGAGTCAAGTCACGAGTCCTTGTGTCTGAGAATAAACTTGTCCAAGTTTAAGTCCAAGTCACTTTCAAGTACTCAGTGTTCAAGTCCGAGTCCAAGTCTGAGTCATCCAAAAAATTTAAGTCAAGTCCGAGTAGAGTCATCTTTCGTTGAACAGCAAGTCCGAGTCACTAAAGAAAGGTCTAAGTTGCTAAAAGTTAAATTAGAGCAGCTTGTTTTGCTCTAAACACATGCAACAGGCAGAGGTTGTGTGGCGTTGATGCTGAGTCCTTTGTACTCAAGTCCAAGTCTAAGCCCGAGTCATCGGTTCTCACAAGTTTGAGTCCCAGCCACAGAAAAACAAGTGGAGTCATTGAGTCCAGGACTCAAGGACTCTGGTCTATGGTCGAGCTTAGACACTCTACAGGGAAAATTAATTTTGGCCGCTTGTATCTGAAATCTAGTCCTTTTGGTCATGACCCAAAGCTCATGGCCGTGGAGAGAGTAGGAACGTAAATTAAGAGCTTTGCCTCCCACCTAAGTTTGTTATTTAACCGCAACAGACTGACTAAAATGGATGTAACTTCAGCCAAAAGGGAAACATTTACATGTCACTGTCTTTTTTATCTCATTATTGCTGTGTATCTCTATATTTTTTCTTTCTGACTGCATTCCAAAAGAAAAACTCATTTCTCAGTATCATCTGCTGTGGTGACATCTTTGAAGCATCCACAGTTTTTTTTTTTTTTGGAAAGCTCAGAGATAAATCACTTTTTTTAACAAACGCAATACAAACAGTGAGGTCTTCACCAGTGCTGACGCCGCACACAGCAGCCAAGCAACGACCATAATCACTGAACAAGTACAAAAAAACATTATCCTTTAAACTGCACCGTGTCCCTAACTGGTCAGTTTGTTTTACGCCTTTTATGCAAAGTCAATACATTTGAACCTCACATTGTTTTCTTGTATTATGTTCAAAATACATTATGTCTTATGAAATCATAAATCTAAAACGCAAATTACTATTTCATTAAAGTGCAGACAGGATGATACAATATGCTAAATTACCTTTACATTAAGCTTTGTCAGTTGTACAATTCTGTGGTCTATACAATTTGACCAACAGCACGGGAAAGAATGTCAAAAGAGAAATTAATCCTACAGTGAAACTTGCTATTGCAATTGAGTTCTGTTTCTACTGGAACAGTCTGGTGTGGGTCGGGTCAGTACTGGTTGGTAAGTTTTAGTAACCTTTAGTGAAGTGTTTTTTTTATATATTGCATCACAAAATATGACTATATTAAAGTACTATATGACTATTACTTTAGCCTCTCGAGCTGCAACACACCAGAAGTCACTCTCTTCTTTATATTGATTATTACGGCGATACATCCATATTTTGAAAGTCTAGCCATCCATCTACATCTACAAATATGATTCATATCTCAAATATAAACCGTGCTTTTGTTGTACTTTTGTGACGTCATTATTAACATACTGTAGCAACCTCTCTCTCACACAACACCGTGCATCGTTGGCATCATGAATGCTGTTACAAAACGTTTTTATGAAAGAACGGTCTTTAGCATTCTACCTCAGAAGCTAATCAACCTGGCCCTGTATGGGGATTTGCATTTTCTCAAAGCCCGGGTGGATTCTTTGTGGATGCATCTTCCTCCCACTCTCCACATAGCACTAAAAGGAAAAATAGAATAGAAGCTATATGTGGAGTTTAAAATAGTGAAGTCAGGTCTTCTTTATATATATATATAAATACATATATATATATATATATATATTTACATATCCATTCCTTTCTATTTAGTCTACATTTAGTTCTAACTCCTTCACTAATTGAAGAATCAGAAAAGGTCTACATTTCCTTATTTTATCACTAAAACATCCTTCAGAAAGTTAGTGCTGCTAACCTTTGAGCTGGCATGAGAGGAGTGTTGTACGATTCTTTCAGGACACATGTCCAACAGACTGATTCTGTCTTTAAGCCATTGACCCAGCTTCTACCTTGGCCCTGGGATTTCAACTGTGGCTGACCTTCCATTTCCTCTTCGGGTAGAAGAACACACTGCACTTTCCTCAGCACAAAATATAAAATAGAGAGTCTGGGCAGGTATAGTCAGCACTGTCCTGGTGTCATTGTCGGCTTCATTTGGGGTTTGAAATTCCTCAGACTGTCTTACTTCATCTAGTCAGACAGTCAGTTTTTTTGGTTCAACTGCTGGAATTGGACATAAACAGTAAATAAAGAGCACTTCAATAAGGCTTTTTCTTTAATGTTCAATTCCACTTCTTCTGCAAACAGCCATGGTAGATATTTGTTTTATATGAACATCAGACAATACAAAAAGTTTTATTTGCACGTTTTATTAAAGAAAAAAACGTAGCCAATGTTTTTTTGTATTTTTTCCTTTGTTTACATGAGGAGGATGTTTGAGTGTTTACCTTTTACCCAACACAGCTTGAAGACAAAAAGAAAATACTACATAATCAAAAGGGGCTAAAGATAAGGCTCAGGACCTGGTTGTTTATTGACAACATCCTGGAATGTTTTTACTTCTTCATTTATGAAGAAGTAAAAACAAATGCAAACCATCAACTCAAGCCAAAACATATTTGTTAAACAATCATGACAAAGATGCAGTCATAATTCATCTCTAACTATTGTCATTCCTCTGAAAACAACTGGCTCAAGGAAAAATGCACTGAGCATTTCTTTATCAATAGTTGTTGCTAATTTAAATTTGCAGGTTCATCTTAAAACATGTCCAAAGTCTGAATCATTTTCAGAATTTATTTCTTGTGTTTCCCCCGTGTGGCGTAACATTTTAATTAAAATACTTATGATTAGTTCTGTAACAGGATTTAGGATTCAGACAGAAACTAAAACAACTTAAGAAAGACTGTGTCACTCATCTTCAAACCTTCCTTTCACACCTTTTTTGTTTTACATCACCCAAATAAACATATGTTAGGTTCAAATTAACGTGAATGGCTTGTGCTAATTACTGGCATTGTTCCCGAGTGTAAATGAGGTCAAGTAACTAACTTAGAATAAACAGAATAAAGAAGTTAACAGACAAATGTGCTTTCCTTTGAGCTGGAGTTTTTTTTAATTCTGACATGATAACGGTCCAGTCCTGGTTCAGTTCTGGATTCATTCTGTGACTATAACAGCAGCCCGGACTGGAAGATAAAGTGGTATCATTAAACTTTGACACAGAGCTTAGGAGCTGTATTTTTCTGATCAAATAAATGTTCCCTTTCCGTCCATAATGTCAGTGAAGCTCTGTAATATTTTGCCATTGCAGCGAACGGACCCTGAGATTCAACTTTTTGATTTTAGTTATTCCTTAATCATCATCAGTCAATGCTAAACATGTGGATTTTGCTGTGGATATGTCCGTAACCATAATTAACCATAATTAATGCATGTACTCATGCATGAGTACATGCATAGGGTTAAGTTTAGGTTTAGGATGAAAATATAATGAAAACATAATCATTCCTGGTGATTCATTAGAGTTTAATGTATGTACTAATATATGACTCCTGTATGAATTCATGATAACATAAAAAAAAAAATCTCTAAAAAAATTATATATTCTGATTTTTTTTAATGGATCAAGTCTACTTTTACTTGGATTATATTTCAAAACATGTTGTGTGTTAAATTACTGTAAAATAGACAACACAAGAAGTTTTATTGGCATGTTTTATTAATGAAAAAAAAAAAGAAAAGCTTTTTAGCATGTACTGCAACCACCTAATTATATCCCTGCCAGCCCATAGGATGTCTATATTTAGGGTAAATCCCACAACTCTTTGGAAGCAGAATAAGTTATAAAATACTTGTGGAGGATTTGTTTTGCTCACTTTCCTTGTTGGAGATCCTTGGGCAGCAGGTCTTCAGGCCTTCCTTCTGCAAAAAAAAAGATATTTATTAACCAATAAAAGGAAAGAATAGAAAGAAGAAATCAGTTGATGTTATTTGGAGCCCAAATTCCTTTATTGTTTCCCCCCTGTCCACCACAGTTGTTTACTGAGTTTGAAGACACAATACTGTGGTCAACGCATCATTTTAAGAAGTCTATCTGTATATAAATTACCATCTCTATAATCACCAAATGCAAGATTGTTTTTAAATGATATGCATATATATAGCACTTTTTTGCACTCTTTATGGGCACCCCAAGCACTTCACATTCTGCTTTCATTCATCCCTGAGACAGACAGAGAGGGGCCTGCCACACAAACAACACTCACAGCCCTCTGGACCACCAGCAAACTCCCTTCTACAACCACACACTTCTGTACACAGAGCTGTGGCTCTGGAGTACAAAATGGGGAGTGCTGGAATCAAACCGTCAACCTTCGGGTTATAGGACAACAGCGCTACGCGCCCCTTTAGAACTGCTAAAGGCGTGTGAACAAAACTCCTTTTAAATGGCATGAGCCTTTAACAGCAGCGGGGCAATCATTAGGACGCCGAACACGTTAATGCTCTGACGGACACTAATCATTCAAGAGCCTAAGATGTCTATCAAATAAATCCTAACATCTGCTTGTGCTAATTTGCCATATGCTCTTTAACCATAAAGTTATGACTCTGAAGCTACATTATGTTACAAAAATAAACAATGTAGATGAAAATACATACATTCCATAATGCATCTTCAAAAAAGACAATTAGATTGACTTTAAAGTTCCCAGACTTGAGTAGATATCAATTTAATTGAGACTTTATTACACAGAAACATATGGTTTTGCATAAATCATATGTTGATGCTCATATGGTATTGCAGCCTTTCAACATGACTCACAAGCTGTTGGAGCATATGGGCGACTGATGTTTTAATACAGGGTTTATTTTGTGTGTGTGACGGGAAAACAAATGAGCATTTATTTAAGATTTCAACACATGCATCACTCATATCATAACAAAGAAATTAGATTTGTTAATTTCAGTAAATCCATTAGTTCCCGTGTTTGTCCCTGCTTAATTAGCAAAAATTGTATTTATTTATTGATAGAGAGAAAAAATGTCCACTCTTATTATGTGGGATAAACAGAGGCTGTCAGCTCATCTTTACAATTCTAATACAAATATGGCCCAACGCTCGTAGGTGCCGTAGCTTTCCATCCGTAGCTGAACAATTTTCTGCTCCTCTGGGATCTTTTGCATCAATTCAATTTATTTTTCGTAAATGGGGCCAATTCATCAGGGAAATTTTGTATGTCATTTGTGGTTTTCATCAAGCGATACCTTCCCGCACAACAGTTTAATCCAATTCTGTTGCGTGGATAGTGGGGAAGGTACAGTAGGTGTGCAGGAGGTTGCAGCTCTGGTGACGGACAAATGGGAGGGGCTTGGTGGGTGTTTAGTAAGGCGTGTTAAGAATACTGTACCTTTAAAAAAAAAAAAGGTTGTACCTGTGTCTTAGGAGCTTGTAAAAGCAATTTGTAGTAAAAAAAACAGGCCTAATGATGCCATCTACTGTTTATTATAGGGGATTGAAAAAGATACTCAGAGACGGAAACAATTGGCCAATCACATGCGAGCAAACCACAAGCTCGAAAAAGGAGCGCTCCAATTGGTCTACATCAGCTTGTTCTCTGATTTTCTAGGAAGCGTATTAGATAAAGTGTATTTTCAGCACTAAAAATGTCTTTTTACAGAGAAAAAACTCAAAAAATAAATGTATCAACAGAAAAAGCGTATAACGCAGATAAATGCTTTCAAATCAATCAAGTAATAATTGCTGTCCTGACGCTAAAGCTGCACGCTAAGCTAACACTAAGCTAATGCTCAGCTTAATAAGTATAATGTAATAGTAATTTGTGGAGGAAAATTGGTCCGGATTTATTTTTTAATAACAGAGAAGCAGGAGAGGTCCCTCTTTGGGGGGAGAGTGGAGTCTAAGACAGGGATGACAGCAGAAAATCAGGCAGTGCAGCTTTGATGAATAAAGGTGTTAATATTTATTGTGATCAATAGTTTTATTTTATTTTTTGATAGGCTTGACTTTATTACAGTAAATTTTTATTTAAACACAGGAAAGGTTAATAAAGAATCAGAGTTCTGGATGTGCATTTTGTGGGCCTGTGTTTATTTTTGGAGGGACAAAAAAGCTTTTGAGGGGCGGCGCGTAACTTACCCTTTAATACATAGAGACCCCCAATCTTATCAAGTTCTTCTATTAAGATGTGAGTATTTTTGCTTTTTTACAGGTTGCTTTAGCTGGCTCAAATATCACAGAAGTAAAAAATAATAATTAATGTTTACATAAATAATACCACAAAAGGTTATAAGGTTTTGAAAAGCTTTTGAAAATGTGGTTCCATAGGATCTACTGTCAGCGCCTAAGGTAATGAGTTCTTTCCTTGAGGAGGTAGTGAGTGTCTCCATATCCTTCCAGATGTCTGAACCGCCCCTCCCCCCCGGCCCACTCTGACAGCCGGTGCTGTCCCGGTGACATTTTAGAGCCTTCACATCTCATCGGGATGGTAATTAATCACGGGCCAAACAATGTGGTGGCCTGGAACACCGGGGCTGCCACGGTGACGAGTGGCAGCGCAAGGGCTGCCAGGGGTCACACTGGCACACACGGGAGGGTATTGGGCCCACCGTTGCCATGGTGAAACCTCAGCTCTGTTGAGGACCATCATCCCGTGTGACATCTGTTGGCATAAGGGCTGCTGCTCTGACCTGCGAGCACGTTCAAATACCAGCCTGCTCTGTACTCAAGCTCAAATGAATGGCAGATTTAGGCTGGATATATAAACAGAAGCTACAAAAGCCAATGTAAAATCTTGATTTATTATATTACTGACTGATTATACTACTGGCATCTAATTTCCTGTAGGCCTACTGATATAAAGACCCATAACAGTCATTGTATAACATAAGTATTTATTTACAGGGACTAAATTTGAGCTTTATACTGCGCAAAATCAAAGAGTGAACATCACAGACAGAGAGGCCAATGCCATTGTTGTTTGTTGTTACTCCAGCAGTTTTAATAGAGAATACAGTGATAAAAAACACAGCATTGCAATCACCTACAGATTAAGACTAGTTTGAATATGACAAATGGACTTTATTCATCATTGCTGGGCTATAGTCAGTAGCCCTGTAGAATTGCCCAAATCTAAATCCAAATCAGCCCCTGAATTGTCTGCTTTCAGTCATGTTTCTGCAGCATTATGTATCTAACAGCTTGCACAGGAGCCTGTTTTATCCACTGGGTACAAGGAGCAGTTATTTATGCAATTAGACTAGATTAAGGCCGTGGGAAAAGGAGTCTTCATGGAAACTTTCAAAATGTATCTTTTCTGATTCAACATACAGATCATAAGTTACCATTACAAAATTTGTGATTGTTTGGCCATTTTTTAAGGAATATGAATAATAACACAAAAAACTACTGTGTTTATTCTTTTTAAATCTAAATGACAACTGAAACTACCCAAATGACCCTAATCAAAAGTTTACATACCCCAGTTCTAAAACACCTTTAACATCAATGACAGCTTGAAGTATTTTGTGGTAGTTGTGGATGAGGCTCTTTATTTTCTCAGATGGTAAAGCTGCCCATTTTTTTTGGCAAAAAGCCTCCAGTTCCTGTAAATTCTTGGGCTGTCTTCTATGAACTGCACGTTTGAGATCTCCCCAGAGTGGCACAATGATACTGATGTTAGGAGAATGAGATGGCCAGTCCAGAACCTTCACTTAATGCTGCTGTACCCAATGACAGATTGGGTACAGCATGTCATGTTGGAACGCCCATGTACATCCTATGCACAGGCCAATTTTCCTCCAGTATTTTCTGATAACATGCTGCATCTTGATTGCCATCAATTTTGACTAAGTTTCCTGTGCCTTTGTAGCTCACACATCCCCAAAACATCAGCGATCCACCTCGTGTTTCACAGTAGGAATTCATTATAGGCCTTGTTGTCTCCTCTCCAAAGGTTACGTTTATGGTTGTACGTATTGTAAGCGGGATTCTTTGTGGCATTTGTGTAGTAATGGCTTTCTCGACCATGCAGCCCATTTTAACTCCTAATTTTGCAACTTGAAACAGCCACACCACTTATTTTCAGAGAATTCTGTATTTCAGCTGAAGTTATTTGAAGGTTTTTCTTTGCATCCTAAACAATTTTCCTTGCAGTTGTGGCTGAATTTTTTGTTGGTCTTCCTGACCTTGGTTTGGTTTCAACCGAATCCCTAATTTTCCTTTATTAGAGTTGGAACACTGCTGATTGGCATTCTCAAATCCTTGGATAATTTTTTTTTAATTTTTTATACAGTTCATATACCTTTTCACACAGACACTTTGACTATTCATTTTGTTTTTTCCATGACTCAGAATAAAGAAATGTCAGTGCAGGACTGGATGAGAGATGCAGGGGTCTGTCAGGAGCCCAGAAACTCACTGACCTGTTATTTACTCACGCACGGATTACGAGCAAACAGATCACAGGTGAGGATGGTTACCTTTAGTAGCCATTCAAACCTCTTTGTGTCAACTTATGCATGTTATTGGGCCAAAATCACTAGGGTATATAAACTTTGAATCAGGGTCATTTTGGTAGTTTCTGTTGTCAAGTTATGTGCACAACTGTAAGTCTTTCGGCTGAACTCTGGTTCAGCCGAAAGTGTCAGCTTTGTTTAAAAGCACACCAAAAGAATCTCAAGTCTGATCTAGACTCATGACAGTCCCTTTCATAATGACAATGTGGCTGTTCTGGTTCGGAAACAGCCCACACCAGCAATAGTTGGTCTCTTTTGGAGAACTACTTTTTCAAATAGCTGTTTTTCCAAGGTTTTGCTATTATTATTGTTAATAATGTATTAGTTATTTACTGACTCTAATGTATCTAATGTTTAGTCTCTCATTTTAGAGACGATTGTCCTGTTTTATTCTTATCATCTGCAGCATACAGTTACATGAATAAATTTTTTTACCTATGTACTAAAGCTTGCAAGTAGTCTGTGTTAGAAAAAAGGCTATTATTGATCCATCCAAACGTAGCATGGATAGGCTGTTGCATCAGTCAATATCAGTATAAAATGTATAAGGATTAAACAAAACAGACCCCACTATTTCAAAAATAGAAGTAATCATGTGCACCCCCAAAGCTACGCTATATAACACCATTACCCAAACTATCACAGGACCCAAGCTTCACATCAATGTGACAACTTTTATTCACCACATGTGGCTGCGGTGTGTGATTTATAAGAGCTGAAATAAAAGCAGATAGTAAAAATAAATGAAAGTCTTTACTGCCAATTTTAGTTCCCTTCAGAATCACTGGTAGTAAGACAGGAGTAAGCGAGAGTAGCTTTTTAGATAGCTGTAGTAAATGTTTACCTTAAAACAGCACGGAATTCCTGTGTACTCGGCATGTCTGAAGCCTTGTCAGAGCAGTAAACGTGGAGCACAAGGCATAATACAGAAACAGCCCGCAGGCGGAGTAAGACCGAGCGAGAGCCAGCTGCGTCCAGGACTTTCAGGCTGCGTTAGTGAAGGAGTAACCTACTTCAGGTCTGTCACATGTACACACATTCTCCAAAATGCCACTATGAATAAATCACATGCAACCTTCCCCCAGCTTTTATTTTATAAAAGCTGTGTAGAACAATGTATAGAGCTTCAAGGTAGACTTTTCTGACACTCCACATTAAGCTAAGAAGCAAAACCCAATTAGATGCGACCCTGTCCTCTCAAAGTTCACAGTTATCACCAGCTTGTCACCTTGTCATTGTGACCTTTTGATGTGTTGTTCTTCTGTGTTTGCACCAATGCTCTTTATCGGAGGACGCTAATAAAAATGGAGGTGCTATCTCTGGGCAGCTCTTAATGCTAATTGGCAGTGATATGAACAAAACATGGCTGGAGTCCAAAACATAACATCATGCCATTCGGACGAAGCTGCTTTTGAGCTTTTTGAGGTTTAGGCATATTTTGAGTAACTTGGTTTATTACTGCCTGATCTCACACAGAAGTAAAGACATTGTCAGCTTTTAACTTTTAACCCGACTCGTGGTATTATTCTACCTTTTCACATTATATGTTTGTTTCTCTTTCCTACATTTGGTATGGAATTTGGCCTGCTTTGCTTTCTCACCACAAACATGGTTCACTGAGAAGCAGACCATCATCTTGTTATCAGAGATACCCTGTCCAAATAAACTGCACTTTCCAAGCCAACAAACCAGAGTTTTATTAAAGTGGAGCACATAGGTCTGATGTGAACATATCCTTTACGACTGAAGAATTAATTATCCATTTTGTTTAGTTTCCCAATTAAATTTTTAACACTGGACCAAATAATACAAAAGACTGAAGCTTTTGTGGAGACACTGGAAGGCACTGTCATCAGAGCTGAAGAAATGTGCTCAAGTGGACGGATGGTAATTTGACAGAACCAAAAAAATTCTGCCACTTGGCTTGATTAGACATTGTGTTGGGATGGTCTCCCGGTTAGAGGCCATAGACCATCCCTGTGGTCTACCAGTGTTCCCCCATTAAATAAATGACCAGCTCAGCCGCTCACACATGCACACACCTCACTACTGATTTACAGATTACATTAAAGTGCACTTGTTACATTGTTATATTTTAGTCTCAAATAAATCACTATTTATTCAAATTTTTCTTTTTTACGAGTCATGCAAGTGGCCTGGACAGTCACGTCAAAAACTATTTTAATGAATGTTGCCTTGAGCAGCACAGAGAAGATGAGACAAAGAGGAAGCAGACATTGAAATAAATTGTATACCTTTTGAATTTTCTAAATAAGCAGCAGTTATGAAGTTGAGGAACATAAAAGTATTTTTATAAGCACAATACAATGAAGGAAACATGACAGTATTTCTAAATAACTTTCCACTCATTCCGCTTCTATAGAAACCCCTCCATTCAGCCACAGTTAGGTCATTTTCAGTGTATAATCCAGTAGGTGCAGGGCTACATTTACAGTTTTGTTGTAGTTTTTTTTCCATGACTTTAGTTTATTGGAATGTTTGAGCATTTAAAGAATCATTAAGCATCTAGTGCACCTTATAATATAAAAGATTTACTGCACGTGGCAATTTTATGGCATGCCTATGTTATCTCACCTCTGTCATATCTGACTACTCTATGTGGTAGTGTGGTCTTAAGTTGTGTGCATGGGACTTGTAGCTGTTTGTTGCCATGATAAAGCCTTAGTTGAATACTCAGCAGTGCTTTGGCAGGATGCAGAATAAAAAAATCATAAGTCTCCTAGTCAACCAAACAGGTGAGGTCAGATTATTATCAAAGCTGCTGAAGCAGAAAGTTGATCCGGTGCGCTGTATGTGCTCGAGGGGGAAGACACTGACAGTTCAAGGCCTTTGAGTCGGCAAGAAAACATGCTCAAAATGCATCTGCAAGCACAGGAATTATTGAGAAATATTAACATTTAGGTATGCTTACAAGACATTATAAAGTCAAAGTAAGCAGGAAAAAAAGGCTGTAACGTCGCAGCGCGGATGGACGCTCAGATCACACTTTTACTCACACATTTACAATTCAAGTCCAGTCTGCCACTGACCCGAGACAGGGAAAAAAGGAGAAGAAATGAAGAAGCGGGGCCAACACACCTCACCTGTGACCTTCACACCCTCTGTGTGTGATAGACAGACTGATTTGTGACCACCACTAAACTCATCCTGAAAAGACACGGGAAGACAGATCAAATTAATCTTTGTTCACTTTGATGAACTTTAACTTACAAATGACCTGGTTATGTTTACAACCACTAATGCAACAAATCAATGTATTACATTAAAGGTGGGGTGTTCCATTTTTGTCCAAGTGCAGGCCAGCAGCCATGGTAGCCCTGTAGGGACATGGTGTTGTCTACAAACCAAGTGAAAACATTTTTTCACAAAAGGAAGAAAATAGGAAGGAAAAAAGTAAAGAATCAATAAAACTTCAGCAAGAATGTTAAAAATATGTTAAAAATATATAAAAATTCCAAGTGTGCTTTTCATCTACAAGCGCAACGAAAAATCATTTACAGAGCAACTTCAACTGTTAATAAATGACAGCATGTCCTTGCAGGGCTACCATAGCTTTTCAAATGCTCTGAAGAGTGTTAGGTGTGGAATTGCAATCTGCCCTTTCAGAAACACAATTTGCCATTTTGGACATACAGTACACACGTCTAATACAAAGCAAGAGAGAAAATGCAATGGTTTTAAAGTTTAAATAAATCAAGTCACTAGCCTATTACTCAAATAGAAGTTTCAAACGATCAATGAGGGGAGTTTGCAATAACAAAGTAAAAAAAAAATAAATAAAAATGTTTCCATTATCTTCATGTGCAATTAAAGAAAAGAAAACTTCATGCCAAGTCAGGTTATTTTGTTAAATCTATGCTGCACAGAGAATCATATCAAGGCCCAATTATAATGATAATTAGCTTGAAATGATTTAATCAAAAAATAAAATGTTTGAATTAATCCAATTGAATTAACTGCTTCAGAGAGAAGACCGAATAAAGTTTGCAAAGAATTGGATTTGTCTCCAGTGCACAATAATTTCCAAATTAACAGTCAAACAAACATTTTATGAAAGCCTGACCATGAATACTAAGATTGTGATAAAAGATTTCATAAGTCAATAGTTTACTTTAGTGTGTAATGTATCTACTGTGAAGGCTCCTCATAGAAAGATTATCATAATTTGGATTGCCGATTTTACTGTTGAAAGTTTGCATGATAGATGTACTTGGACTGTTCATAGACAACATCATGTCCCTGCAGGGCTACCATAGCTGTTCACATGCTGTAAAAAGATGTAGTATGAGGTGTGGGATTGCAATTTGCCAAAAAGGCCAAAAACAGGAAAACAACCTCCCTTTATGTTGTGTTTTAATGTTTAAGTAGTAGCTCTCTTGAGGATAATACATATTTAAATACAACTTTAGCTGATCATAGTCAATAATCTAGTAACATTCATCGCTTTTTTAACTAAGTCAAGGTCACTTTTATGTGGTCAATATAATGGCAATGATATGATGGATTGTATTTTGGTAAATCTTGGTTTCAGGTCAACAGCATGCAACATGCAAATGAATGACTATGCTTCTAAGACGTAAAGCCCTGGTGGCCGGTGATAAAAATGTTGCTCTTTTTTCTCAGTTCTTTTTTAGATTTTTAGATTTAAGTCTGTCTTTGTAACTGAGCTCAGTCTTAACTGTGCTTTCATTAAGCATTACTTATGCCTCAAGGCACTGCTCAGTGCCTTCTAAATTATTATGTATCTTTTTTTTTTTTTTTTTACTTAGTTTACTGTTGTCCTGACAACAGGGGGGTCTCTTTTGTACATAGCACTTTATGGGCCGGATGGATGTCTGCTCAACTGCAATTGGTTATTTCAGCGAGTAGGACGGGTCGAATTTATTGACTGCAGTGATTGTTTTGTTGCCAATGTCAATCAACGTATTGCACTTCTTCAAATATTATGCACTATATTTCCTAGAATTTGTTTGCTCTTTGATTGAAACAACGTTACTGCAGCTAAAGTAAAGACTACTAGTAAAAATCAAGAAGCTGTTTTAATTTTAATTTTATTTTTTTTACTCTTATACCCTTCATTTAGACTTTTATTAACTATTAAAACACAGAGGAAACACTGACTAGCTTTAGCTGAGACGGTGTTCAATCAATAAGGCAAGTAACAGCTAAGTCCACATTGGTCTGTAAGTATAACTGTGATAAATAAATAACAGTTACAGAAATAAGATAGTACTTTTGGAAAGTTAAAATTTTACCCAACTAAAAGAAGTATTACAGTATCGTTTGGCAAGAACAACACTTGGTAATGAGAAGTTCAAGGCATTTTTAGTTCAGAAATGGTCAAACTAAGTTATTGCTATAGTATATAAAATATACAGCCTCTGATAATGTGGCAGCTCTGAGTCGAGAGCAGGCAGAGGAAAAGTAAGCTGAAACATTATCTTTTTGTAACAACCAATCATAGCAGAACATCTGTTCAGCTCACCATTTCCAGCATCAACATTTCATTTGGTGGATGTCTTGTCTTTTTAGAGACTCATTTTACAGTTTACCCAGAGAAACAGAATAATCAGACTGGAAAAGGTCATATAGAGACAACTTATTATTAATATAGAATTAATACAAACAGCATAAACTTCAAATGCATGCTTTAAATCACTATAATGCTCGTTAGGAATTGGTTTGCTACACCAAGAGGTAGCCATAAAAAAAGCATTCAAAATATAAAAAAGAAAAATGTGTGTGTAATGCATTTTTAAACCCGACATATATCCGTTTTCCTTCCTCCGTTTTCTTTTCTTGAGATTATGCCGCTGGAGCTTAGCAGTAGAGCTAACGCTAAAAGAGTATGCATAATATGGATAAAAACACCTGAAATGTTTGATTACACCTTTTAGTTGCAACTTGCAACGTTTTCTCAACAGCAAAGGATTCCCAGGTTAAGGGACTCAACAGGCTCCTTTAAATTAGCTAATAGCTCAGCTAGTTCTTTTTCTGAATTGAGCAAATATTATTTCCAACTCAAAATAACTACACAAGTGTGCACACTTTGCCTGTGCAGAGCAGCAGAGTAGTAGCTGGCGTAGAAGCTGCTGAACACAGTGGAGTCAGACAGAGAAGAACCCAGAGCCTCAGGGCAGCTGCCGCTGTGACGGATGAGAATTGAAAGGCTAATCAATAGAGATCACAGCTTAAATGAAGAGTGATTTTAATTGGCTTACTGTTATTGATGTGTGCTTCCCTCTGGACGCTGGGCTCGCTCCAGGGCCTCCCCGGGGACTGTGCTCTGGCTCCACCAAACCAGAGCCAGCTGTACTCAACTGTTCAGTGAATGTAGTAACGATTAATGAGGCGTGACAATAGCAATTCAGATAAACGTTTATTAGGGCTGTAGTCATATATCTGCCTGTGGTGTTTCTGTTTCGGAGGCTGTTAAGACATTGATAAACACACTGGAGATGATAGCTTTATGTCAGTTCATGTCAACTTTATTTAAAATTGTACATTTGCTGTATTGTCACAGTGTCCACAGTAATCATTTAGATTTAATGTCAGATGAAAAGAATGTGATTAACTTTATGACAAACCAAGACATGGTCCACAGGTGGTTCCAGTTTCCAAGGGTTTGCTTTTCCAAACATAGTGTGTCCAGAGACAAACTGCACCACTGGAGTAGAAGCATAATCACGTCTTTGTTTTTTTTAGCAAACATTCATGCATGGGGTGTTCCTAGCTCAGTTAGTAGAGCACATGCCAAATACGACCGGGATTCTAATCTCGTTGGGCCATTCCCTTCTCTCTCCCTTTCCTGTCAATCTACTGTCTCTGTCCAAAAAAGGCCAAACAAACATATAAAAAAATTAATTCATGCAAGGTTTTAGCTTTTTATGAACAAAATATATTTTTTTGTTCAATGTGAAATCAGCATCACTTCTATTTCTACAAACTTGTTCTTTTGGCAACTCACACTGCAGAACCTTAACCCTTAAATAATGCAAATTTAACTAATATCCAATAAATTTCTGATTTGTACTAACAGTCCATGTCAATCTTATTTAGGCTGTAGTAGAGTTAGTTGTAAAGTTGTAAAGTTGAGCAGCATTTTTAATTAATATCTTTCCCGACTTGTTCAGGCATTCTTTGAATACAACATACACAATTACTTGAGAATAAATTATGACAGTTACTATGTTCACTGTCGAGTCAGCTCCTATCAATTACCAAATTAAAACAACACAAAATCCAATTTGCAACACGAGTCTCCGACTTATTAGAATGCATTATCATTTAAAAAAGTGATAGCATGGATTGTAATTGTCTCATTCTACAACGCTTTTTGAAATGGAAAGCCATTAGTGTAGATATAGCAAAAGTGTGCTCTCTATGAACGTGTGGAATATTCAATTTAACAGGAGTTAAAATCGGATTTACATTCCACAGATTGCTTTGACACTTCAAGTTTACCACAAATCCAATAAATTCTCCAAATGTGCTGATGAAACCTCTTTTGCATAATGAGAAGGTAGCTCAAACCCTGATATAACACAGAGCCGCAGATGATATAGAGTGTAATTTCATTTCTGCATTTACTGTCCGACCATATGCTTTAAACTCACTTCTGCTTTATAGACCGACCGCTGCTGCGCTGATCAAACTGGCTCTGCTGCGGATTGTTTGGGAGATAGATATTTTATTAACTGTTCAAAAATCACTTAGAAAACAAGGCATTTTAGCTCATATTTTGTGTGTATTTGTGTGTGGGAAAGTCCTTTTATTATGGCACTGCTGCTTTACAAAGGATTTTTGTTTTTTGATATTGTAATTATCTACAGCTTAATTTTATGTTAATTAACTGAAAATGTTAAAATTTTTTAAAGAAATTGGGTAACTTTTTATTTTTACACTACACAATACACATCCATTGTATCTACCTTCTTGTGTACCCCACTCTAATAACATTTAACTACATTATACATACACTATAGAATTATGTGTTCTTACATATTGAAGGTAGGGTTAGGGTATGTATGTACATGCTACATGCTGTGTGTAACACAGTGTGTTACACACAGTTTGCATGCAGCTAAAAGCAAAGTCAAAGTAAAATTCACACTGCACCCACGATATAAAAACATAAAATATAGCTCAATAAAGTTTAAAATGAAGATAAAAGCTGTAAGTACATTATTGCATTTGTGAGTTAGAAGGTGCTGTAGGTAATCTAAAAAATGTAATAAAATTGAATTGAAATTGTGTAATTAAAACTTAAAGGCTTAGTGTTGAGCAGAGGGATGGCTTGAGGGTTAAAAACTCATCTTTAACCTCTTTTGTGTTAATGTTCAAAAACAGGGCAGCTGTTTAATGTTTAAACTGATTGATGTGTTGACATGACAACTTGCTTGATGGAAAATGGCTTTACTTTTTATAATATTTTGAAAGGTAAACACATACAAGATACATTAGAGAAAAGAGAAACAAAACTATTGCTGAAAAATATTCTTGGTATGTTACCAAGTACTTGGAAGACAGACCTGACATTTACATAAATCCCTATTGATTTTTGATTAATGTGACTTTTCTTTGTGCTACTTTCACACACTTTTCATGTGGCCTGATTGATTTTCATTAACCAGCTGTTTGTTTGAATCTTTAGACGGTGCAGTGATCTCTAAATATTCTGTGCATTAAAATGACAGGGATTCCCTGCGTTTGAAACGGTGGAGAGTGCTCGACTATGAAATAAGACGTGAACATAGCCCCAGACTTCTGCTACATGCACTGTCAGCAGCAGGCAGCGTCTGAAAGATTAACACAGAGGAGCCCTCTCCTTATTGCATTAGGGCTGCCCGAACAGGCCATTTTAATAATGCATATTCACTCATGCATATTCGCAGCGCGGTGTCAAGTGCAGTGAAATTAAACAAGTTTATCATCGAAAAAATGACACGATCCGTCTCAGCCTTTTTACTGAGAGAACGACAAATGGCGATTCTGCATTTTGCCTATCATGAAGACACTGAAATAAGATGGTTATCAGCACTCACAGAGAATTTATAATTTCCTACTGGGCCAATATCTCCACAGCTTAATAACTAAGGAAGAGTTTGATACAGGGGGGCTGTGGGTGACTAATGTAAAAGTGCTCTTCTGAGGCAGTTCTCCACACCACAGTCCGCTGTAATACACATTTTTAATCAAAGGGCATTACAATCATGGGAACTGCACATATGAGAAATGTCCTTTGCAACAGCTGTAATTTGTAAATGTTGGTTGAGGGAGCCTATTTCTAGCCATGGCATGTATTTGGCCGGACTGCGAGGATACAATAGAGTTGTGATGGGCCTCAAAGTGAAATAAGACACCAGGGAATAGCAGAAGTGACTATAAAAGAAAGTGGTGTAAAGGCTGCAATAATACATGGCTTAATTCCTCTCAGTGTTATGTATAGGCTTCCAGTGGCACTTACAGAGTACTGTTGTGCGCTAACTAAAAATTTGCCATAGAACCGGACCACTCTGTGACAGAAACAAACTAAACTGTGATAAAACAAAAACATGCTGTGAGGGAACCAAACCACAGTGTGGGCGCAGTGGCTCAGTGGTAGAGAGGTCGTCCTTCAGCCAGAAGGTCGATTCAAGCTCTTCCCAAAGTCCATACTGTCGTTGTGTCCTTGGGCAAGACACTTAACTCACCACTGGAGGCGAGGTTGTAACACTGGTAATTAGAAGCTTAATGTAAGTCGCTTTGAATAAAAGCGGCAGCTAAATTACTAAAAATGTAAAAACAAAAAATTAAACAAATGTGATGCAACCAAACCATACTGTGATGGAACTAAATGGTGTTTTACTTCTGCTGGTCACTAAAGACAGAAGTGTTTTGCCAAATCCAAAGCAAGTTAGCTTAACCACACAGTTAAAGTTCAAGCACATGACTCATTACACTTCTCCAGACGAGGGATTAGATTTCACAAGTGAAATTTAATAAAATGGTTTGTTATTTGTGCCGATGTTTATTGATTGAACTATATGCTATTTTTGTGTTGACTCAGTTTACTCTGCTCTGTAATACCTGTAATATTGTTCCTTGTTTAAACCTGCCACTTGCCTGCTTTTACAAGCCTCATCTTCATACATTGTTCTCATTCTCTTCATCCTGGTTCAACTGCATCTCTGAATATTTTTATTGATTCCTAATAATCTCTGGTTTTGAGCTCTGAAACCACTTGCATGCAATAATTAAAAAAATAATTTGAAAGTTTCATCTTATTATACATTTTACTTAACATGATATTTAGTTAACTTTTATGTTTTCTAATGCAATCAGATATGTTTATGTTTTGTTTTTATGAAGTTTATGCATCCCCAAATCAGAAATATTTCTTTTCTGGTTGTAAGTGCTGTAGTCTCTGTAGATCTGTGACCAAGACATTACTCATACATGCTGATCCCAACCCGGACTTGGCTGAGGTGGAGAGGTGGTGAAGGAGCTGCCTGGAGCTTTATGCTGTGCTTATATAACACCAACCACGTTCTGTTCCAAACAGCCTCAACGTAATATGATACTAAATGCACGAGTTGCAGTTTTTTAGGTTAAGAATAAGTGTGCTGCAGTTTTCTGTCCTCTGTTTCCCACAGTTAGTGTTAAAGCCTCTGTTGTATTAATTATCTCTTTATTAAAATTGAAAATGTATCTGAACCCACTTTACAAGAATGTTTGCGGGCTGGAGTATTTATAATGTTATGAAATAATGTCAGCTATAAGTGTTGTGTATAGTTTCTATTACTTGTGTTATAGAAATGCTGTCCAGTGTTTTCCGTCTACATTACCTGATTGTCTTGAGCAATCAATAATTCACATAGCGCTTTTTGTCACTTTTTGTCACAAAGATAGAATAATAAGTGGTTAATTGTGGTCCAAAGCTTATTTTGAACATTTTACAAAGTGCAATTGATGCTTAATAAGCAGCTGTCTTTTCTTCAATGAAACGATGGATGTTGAACTCCTCCAAAGTAAGTGTGATGTCCTGACGGAGCGCTGTGGAGAGGTGGACAGATTTACGCAGCCGCACCACGCGTTATTACACACTGTACTGCTTGTGCTCGTGAGGCATGAGAGGAGTAACACAGACACTGGACGATATGCGGATATGTGTACATATGAGACTTTCCATTATTTCACAGAACTCAGGAGATTATACGGGTGAACTCGTGCCACACAGACTTTTGTGGCATGATATAAATTGAACTTTCCTGCCTCTGACCCCTCTTTATGTGTCTACAATCATTCACCGTCAGTTTGTAGTAGATTATTTACAGCCTCAGACCCACACCACCGTAACCAGAAGCTATTAAGGAAAGTAAAAAGAGTGAACTGCTTCATGAGTCCACCTTCACAGAGCTACGCAGCACAAAGACATGTAGCAGCGGCATCTGGAGTACTGTGTTTCCTTATATGTTAAAAGAATTCTCTATTCATTAAAAATATTGCTATAAATGTGTTGGACTTTGAAATCGGAGCGTGAATGACAGAATTGACGCTCAGACACTTACCCATGGTTGAACACTCCCAAGGCAGGATGTGTGCACGGACTTGGACAGATGCAGTTCAGAGTCAAAGTACGCATGTTACTTAGATAGACATGAATAGCATATTTCTAGAGGTGGGTTATCTTTCACTGGATTTTATCTCTGGGACTCACAGTCCATTAATGCAGTGGTTGCCGACCCCTGCCCCAAAGCAAAGAAATTCAGGTTTGAACTGGACTGAGGCCGTCAATAGCTCAGCTTTTGATCTCTAAGTATATTTTTGCATGTGTGGGCCTTCTAGCTCACCACTCCATCTAGTGGTTCAGAGTGATGTAACAAGTTGCCCTCCTTCTGACACAAAGAGTCTAAAGGTCTGAAAGTTTAACCTGTGCATGCCTAGGCCTTAAAATATTTAGACACTGAGATGAAAAAAATACAAAACTATCTGTATATTCGTAAAATTACAGTTACTATATAAGACTATTACTCAAGTAGAAATAGAAGGACAGTCAGTAAAGTACTGAGTAAAACAAGTTTACTCAAGAACAAAATACTTTTGCATTGCAAAACAAAATCTACTGTGGCTACAGCTACTTTTCTTTTCACTGAACCCAAACTGGGGGCTTCTTCCTTCACTCATATATGGGTTTAAAATTGTTACTTGAGTTTGATCCATTTTTGAACTGAAAACTCCCCTGAGGCTCCAGTCGACACAGATCTCACATCCTGTAAGTGAAACCTACTATGGTTCAGCAGAAATTAGATTTCAGCCAGAGATGAGCCCAAAGGTGGAAGGCTTCATTTGTGCTGCCTGATAGAGCTCTTTGTGTACATGTGAGTACAGCGGATAAAAAGAGGGGGTCCTACACAGAAGAGACTTATCTGTGCAGGATCAGTGGCTTTGTTAAGTCTGCTAAATCATCTGCAGAGAACAGCACCGATGCAGCCCCTGCAAAGCTGGGAAGATTCCTTATTTTATTTTTAATACCCTCCAAACGGATCCATCCGGGATTGCACCGCAGTAATCCCTTGGCCCGATATTCTGCGAGTTCAATATGTTAATGTGTCCTGCCAAATGGATCATTCGTCACTTGGCGCACAGGCCTGTAAACCGATTCAAGAAATGACAGATGTATCAACAGCCCCTCTTCAAAATCTGTGTGCTTTTCTCCCGTCAATACAACAATAAATGCATATATTAATGTGTCAGAGGAGCCATTGTAAGGTGTGTTAGGCCTGGACCCAGATATACAGGACTTTTGCAGGCTCTAAAAGGACATGCAACGAAGAGGATGAACGCTACATATATCGCTGTGCAGAAGAACTGTCATAAAAGGAACTTTGGCATGTTTGAATTGCTCAAACCATTTCCAACTCATTCTTTTACAGCCAGATAATGATCTATGTCTCAGTTGCGCAGTGTCCTACTTCTCGAGTGAGCCAACCACAAGCATTGAATGTGGAGGATGCTTCTTAGTTGCTGTGTTAATGCTGCTCTGTCCTTGATTATTATCCTTATTATTTAATAGCTTAAGGCCAGTTTTTCTTGAAGTTTGTTTTATATGGAAAGGCAGTCTCTTGAGCCAAATATGCATTGCAAGAGTGAAGGTAAAGAAAGAGCAGAGAAATCTACCTGAATATCAAATCAATGTAGTGCTAAACCTTGATTTAAAAGAGAGGCAAACAAAAGCCGGTTGTCGACATTCTGATTCAGATGCGGGCATCTCAATATTGGAAAAGCTGTGAGCTATTATGATGCTTTTGTATGCAACACATGATTTATTGCTGCGCCTTCTGTTGGAGGAGAGTACAAAACAATGTGCTGCCGGAGAAACAAACCTCATCAAAGTCAGACAAAGAGCCTCGATATAAGATGTGTTTGGGCAAAAATAAGAATAAAGCTTGATCATTACTTTCAAATGTAACATGGATCAAAGATTACAACCATGCAACAATTTCATCTGAAGGCGTGAAATACAAGCGCAAGGTCCTATAGGCGCACAATGAGTCACTGTTGGACTCATGGGATCAGTCAAAGACATGTTTTGTGGTGGTGGGTGGACTTTCTCACAGGGACATGGGTTTGCATCAGACACTGAACAAGAGTTTATTAGGAGTGTGCTTGGTTTAGACAGAAGAATGTTGTGTTTTTAAGTAAATTGTCCTAAAAAGTCATTGATATAGAGTGATATAGAGTAGAACAGATAAAGTCATATAGGAAACCACAACAGAGCCAACCAACTTAAGCAAATCCTTCCATAAACTGTTACAGCTTGCACATAACTAGACCTAAAGTAAGGGGTCCCACTGTTAAAAACAAAAGTAGCAGTATTTTCCATTTATAATGGCACTTAGATACACTTACAAAAAAATTGTCCCTTCATGATTGTCTAACAGGTAATATTCCACTGATGATGCTTTAGTTCTTTTGAAGTATTTTGACTGCTGCTGTGTTGGTTAGCAATGCATGTAGCAAATTTTCTTTGATGAGGAAGCATAGATTCTAAAACCATCTAATCTTCTCTGTCCATTCACTGATAGCACTCACATAGTCAGTTGGTTTTGCCATCTTGTTAATGCACAAGTTGTGATTTTTGGTGGCCAGTGCCAGTGTCTTTCTTTGAAAATCTTGACTTCTATTGCCAGAACGCTCCTGCAGCTCATGGCGTCTAAATGTATTTAATATTAGACAATGCACAAAACTTAACATATATTTAGGTATGCATTTAGACACATTTAATATTTTTCAGATACAGTCAAACCAAGGTGGTTGTTATAAAGCACCTGTTCATCAGATGTGTCACATTAGTCTGTTAAATTAGAATAAACATTACAGGACTGAGAGGTATTTCACACTCAGCTTTGCTTCAGCGTCAGTCTGTGCAATCCCTCATTCACGTGAAAACACCAGGAAAAACTCCCACAAAGCCAGATCTTGTTTACAGTTGCTATTGAAGTGAGAGTGAAGGAGAGCGTCAAGTCTGTCGGGCAAACAAAGATGGCCTCCGCTGGTGCCTTTGAATGCTGACGGTTATATCGAAAGAACCATACATCAAAGCTGATTGGCTGCTGCGCGCTATCTGCCTGATTGATGGTGAGCTTTTGTTTGAGATGCCTAAGTTCAGACTTCAGAGCTGTATTGTTGTTTGGAGTCAAAAGAACACATACAGGGGAATACATTTAAATGCATTTACACCAAGAGAAAACACTTAAAGTTCTGTATATTAACATACAGGTTCAAGAATGGAAGATGGCGGCTCCTCAAATGTCAGGAGAATAAAAATGAAAGCTCCATAGATAGCTTCAAGTTCAAGAACGGCGGGAAAAACAAGGCTTTCATGTGCGAGGCTGACAGGCTTTTGATGTAAGAAGTAACGTCTGAGATTAGGCCCGGAGGATATCGGCCGGGCCTTCAAGTGGAGGGGGAGGGAGAAACATGAGAGTGAAGGTGGTATGGGCGCACTACCTGATGTTTATCGACATGATGCATATCTCATAAACCATATTAATACACTATATCACTCTTAGGATCAGCTCTATAGACTGTGCAGCTCATTATTGTAAATCATAATAACTCCGCTGCCACACAATGAGAGTGAGGCAACAACACAGTCGTATAGCTTTATAAAGAGCCTCATTATCAACTGAGCTCTATTTTTTCATTGCACTCAATAACAATTTGTGTGGTGTAAATCAGCAGATGAGATGTAAACAGAAATAGAACTGTATAGCAACAAGTATTCAGTGAACAGAACCTCTTCGTCCTGAAGGCAGGGTTGTTATATTTATGTGCGATCACCATCAATAATACATTAGCTCAAGTAAATGTATTGACAGCCAGACATTCGGCCTCCTGCGGTCTGCTCAGAAATAACAACATACAGCTTTTCTCACTGGCTGACTTTTTTCCAACTGAGGTTGAACCAAAAACATATTAAACGTTTTACATTTTCAAATTGAAAATATTTGGGGATTGTCGCAATGCCTCTGACAGTTTTTCTATTACTGCTTTGAAAACATATTGTACTCTGGTTATTCAATGTAGGTTGTTGCTAAACTTGGGCAGCTGCTGGATTCTGGCAACATTTGGGAGTTTAAAAATTGAATTGATAAAGTCTCTTGGAATTAGAGATGAAACTTCTTCACCTTGAAAACTAAGTCCAGATGCTTTTAGTTAAACCTTTTTTTCAAGATGTCCTGGATGACTGAGAACCTTCACAGACATTTGGGAGTTTACAAACTTCCGAAAATGATGACGTGGCCATTTTACTGATACGACAAAGTAAACAACATGGAGCTACTCTGATTGGATAAAAATGCGGTTGATACATCCATTTGATTTAAAGTACCTGTCCATTTGAAAATGCTTTCAACGGGAGCTCTCCCGGATGATACTATGGAGCAGACTATGTATGCTCTGTGGAGCAGTTCTATCTGGTAGAGTCAGGTTCGATTGTAGCATAATTCAATATGACTGTCCTTCATTTTGTTGAAACCTTTCAGACAATTGTGAGGTTGGTTGTCTCTGAAGTGGTTCTGTTTGTCACATCATTTGAAAGCTGTCATATGTGATTTTGCCAATTACTCATTCATCAGCAAAGGTGCAACTGCAACATTCTTTCTGCGGTGCATTAGTGTAAACATTTCCCATGATCCTAAAAGAAGTCCCCTCCATTGCAGTTCTACTCATGCATGCAAATTTTGTATTAGCACTGCTAAAATCAAACTTACAGTAAACATGTAGCCTCTTATTCGATTATGAGGCAGCCCAATGAAATCATTGATTATAAATTCCAATAGGAGGCTGAGCTGAGACTTGCCAGCAGCCTTTAGCCAATCTAGCCTAAAAGCTTTAATACAAATGTTTCTGAGCAATAGAACATTTTGTAGGTCAAACATTTTAATGTTAAGATAATATCATATCAATCCTCAGTGGCTTGTCTTAATGTTGATGTTTTTGTTGTCCAAGCACACAGCGGTATTTTGAGGTCAAGCTCCCATTCCAGCAGACTCAACAGAATGCTTTTACATTGTCTACCTTCTGCTCAAGATCAATCCATCTTTCCCGGAGAGAACAGAGACTGAAACATCTTTGAGAGTTTGAATTTTTATTTCCCTCATCTTGGCATCTCTATTAGTGACAGAAACATGATTGGGAGAGCAGCCGTCTGGCGCTCGAAGTGGAGACACCCATATGCTGCTGTCATGTTCTCCACTAATTAGGATTAATGGTGGCCATGACACTGTCTTACTCCAGTTTCACGCAGACACTTTAGGACCCTGCTTAACTTTGAGCAATTGCAGAAGAAAAGCTAAGAAAAAAAGAAAAAGCTTGACTGACGATTGAAGTGCTGTGAAGCCCTCTGAGCAACTCTCTTTCAAGACTGGCCAACACTTGTGTTTTTTCAGACGGGCCAGTGTTTGATGTTTGCTCAAGGCCTCCTGACACCAGTACAAAGGTGTTACTAAAGTTTTTTTTTTTTTTTTTTTTCTTCGACTCATAGGTTCAGACCTTGCATTTCAGTGGATCTTTTGTTCTGAGTGTCCAGCTCTAATCTTTATACTATATATGTTAATATGTCTTCCGAGTCCACATGGGATAAAATGTCACTGTGTGCATTAGATTGGAAGGTAAATATGTTGAAGATTATTATTATCTGTCTCACAGGATGAAGGCCTTTCTATGTGGAGTCATAATGACCAAGTCTAAGCAACATAGCAAGTATTATTCAATGTTAAATGCTCTTTAATCATGAGTAATAAGGATGAGATTAGCATTCACATGACTAATGCTAATACTGATGTCAGTCTTATCTTATTCTCCTTCACAGGCCACAGACATCAGATCACCAGAACCTCATGTCATTCCGTTTTATCGGATGTAAAGACACATTGGTAGCACTGACACCTTGCATTAAAGCTGGTTAATGGTAATTCTAAACACTTAATCTATAGCTGGAAAAGGGAAAAAGATTTTCAGTAAATCATTTAGTTTTGAATATAAGGAAGGTTATAATTCTTTAATCATGGAGCGCTTTGCTGCATATTTGTTGGAGTCACTGAACAACAAATGTGAAAAGACACACTAATGAAAAAAAAAAAGTAGAAGCTTCAATATTGACTGATTACTTGTCTGCTAATTGGCTGTTCGAAGACCCCTAGCTTCATCCCTGAATGTTGCACAAAGCACTAATACCTGGAGTTTGTGTGGGTGAGATATAAATTGTCTTTGTGCTCTTAACTCTTTCTCATGACATGCATGCTGGGTAACTTACCCTATGAAATTAATTAAAGGAAACTCAAAGTTCAGAGTTTCAGTTTTTGACACAGTCTCAGTGTCTTCTCAGCTTTTTGCCAGAGACATCCTTCCGCAATACCCTTGGTAGTTTTTTACCTCTGCAAGTTTAGGCTTTTTCATCTTTTTATAGCTGCAGTTGACGTAGCCAGTGTTTCAAGGCTTTGATTTTAACCGTTCAGAGTTTTTTTTGTTTTTTCTGTAATTTATGAGCATGTAAACATTTTAAGGTTGTTATCAGGATAAGGACACACAATTAACAAATTGCAAAATCAGTCAAAAATACAATTTTTTTAAATATCGAATTGTGATAGTCTTTATAATCAAAAACCAGTGGTTAAACTGTTCCGGGACAAATTAGTTTATCAGAAATGTAACTACCCTAATCTAAGTACCAAAATGTAAACATAATCTCATGGCTTTTGATAACTTTTGGATTACTTCAATTAAACACTTATCCCCAAAGTCCCTCAAATTTATTTCTGTCCTCAGTAATATCTTCAAATATCTTTCTCTCATATCTTCAAACTCTGCATCCTGTTCAATCTTACAGTTTAACTTTAAAACGACAGATGTAGACTTACTCCATACTCCATTTGTAAAAAGTTGACCTGGGGACGCACATATTGGTTCAATTCCTGTCTCTATCACTGCCTCAAAATCAATAAATGTAAATCTTCTATACAATCTCGCAAAATGCACAATTTATGAAGAAATGCAGATGATGTTCTCAAAGTTGAGCTTCAATATTTTTATATATATAAAAAAAGCTGATTTCTTATATCCTCTGTGTTGGACCCAGGACTATTTTAATGTCCTTTATTTACGGCTTTTTAAGAACTCCATTACAGGGAAACTACCTGAAAATAGTCAGATTATAAAAAAATATTGAAAAATATGTGATATTAAAGCAAAATTCTCTTTTTTCATAAAATTTACCTGGAAAGTTAAATGTTTAAGACAATTTTCTTTCTCCAAATACTACAAAGGATGAAATTCTTGATGCAGAAATGATAAGAGGCTGTCAATATAACACAAACGTATAATAAACAAACATTTATTTTTTAATCCTGATTACCTTTATTGAAATACTCTCCATACCTGCAGTGTTCACATAAAGCAAAGAAACACATTTGACCTGGTGCTGGCCACAAGGATTCATTCTTGGCCCATTTCACTTTACCATTCTCCTGTCCTTTTAGGCTACTTCATTCACAAAAACATTATATTTTAACATATTTATGTACAGAATACAACATATAGTCTCATCAAAAGATAGGTTATTAAGGAAACACAACTCCAAAAAATAACCAGATACCTCCACACAAAACATAACCTAACATTCAGCCACAAATCACAACCTACACTTACATACACATCACACAATGTGTATGAAATCACATCACACAACTACAGCCCTGGTAAAGTTATTACATGTCATTTATTTACAAAGCAGACACAGGGC